>CM077651.1:8530018-8572518 GCA_039707465.1 Rhabdophis nuchalis | reverse complement strand
GGATGGAAGGCTGAGTCAACCTTCAGCCTGTTGAGCCTCAAACTGCCGAACTGCTGGCAGCTGGCAGTCAGCAGAAGTAGGCTTGCCGTACTGCATTTCTAACCACTGCACCACCATGCGCTTAGGTATATAGGTATAGAGTGAATTTAATTGTATTAAAGGTGAACATGTGAGATCTCAAACTCCAGTACTGAAGTTTGTGAATAGGAAGACAAGGGTGTTGGAAGGAAGAAACCTCTGTACGCTGTTGCAATATTATTTTATCCTTTGGTCTCTGATCCATTTTAAATATGACTAAAGCATCAGCATACATATTTCATATTCTCCTATTGCACCTCGAGAACCTTACTGTGTGAACACGTCTTTCTCTCATCAAACAATGCCATCGTGGGCCAGCTCTGCTAGATTATGAAAGTCCTATCTCAAGATAATATCCTCAATGTTTATTATTGATTTTAGGAAATGGCGTTTGCAGATGCTTTTCCCAGAGTTCATTGTGTTTGGCTAGCTAAAGGCTTAACTTAGCCAAATGTTTTCACAGGTTTTGCTCTGTGAAGTATGACATCTATATAGCGACCAAAACATTACATTACTTTTTCACTGCAGAGGACTAAAAAATTGTTTTAAGAGGTGATATCTCTGCTTTCCTTTCTTTCTTTCTTTCCTTTCTTTCTTTCTCTTTCCTTCCTTATTCCTTCCTTCCTTCTTTCTCTCTCTTTCTCTCTCTCTCTCTTTCTTTCTTTCTTTCCTTCCTTCCTTCCTTCCTTCCTTTTTCTTTCCTTTGTTCCTTCCTCCCTCCCTCTTTCTTTCTTTCTTTCTTTCTTTCTTTCTTTCTTTCTTTCTTTCTTTCTTTCTTTCTCAGACAAATTTAATCTACAAACTACTAGTATTTGATCGCTTTGCTGGCTATACACAATGAAATGATTAATTATGGAACAAAATGACAACATTAATGCCGTTGAAGATATTTTCCATAGCAGAGATGGTGAATTCTTTTGCCTCCAATCCACAAATTTGCAGACTTTCATCATCAACATCATCTTCTTTTTATGAACCCATAATCCCTTGTAGGGTGGAGTCTGGGCAACTGAATGGAGCAGACTGTTTAATGGCTGGATGCCTTTCCTCTCACTGATGCGGAGTTTTGTTCAGCAGATATATTTTCATTGTTCCCAGAGAGAGAAATATCTATCTCTACCTAGGATCGAACTCACAGCTTCTTGATTGTGAGGCAAGAGCACCACCTCTAGGCCACCACACCGCTAAAGTCGCTGACTTTCATATTGAAAAAACAACAACACCCTATAAGACAAATATATAGGCAGGAACCAACCTGCTTTAGTTCCAGATGACATTTAAAACACATTTATGCCTTTTCTTATTTTTATCCTTCAACATAACACTTACCTAATATCGTAATGGGGGGCGGGGGGGAAGATTCTTGATCTCGCTGCATTTCTCTGAAACTAGAATAAGAAGCTGAAAGAAAGAAAGAAAAACAACATGGAACAGATTGTGAAATAATTAGTAGGGAGAAGACTATGGAATATTTTAAACTACCTTGATTTCTGGAAGAAGGATTTTTTTTTTTTTTTAAAGTAGAGAGATGTATGTAGAAAAGCTAAAATATCTTATTTTCTCACTTCCCACCTTCCATGGATTTTGTTTAATGCTGAAAGAATATTTCAAAAAGAACACCTTTTCCTACATTTCTGGATCTTAACCAAGAACCATTCTTCTCTTTGAATGATAAGCATAAGAGGAAACCATGGCTGCAAGAAAACATATCCAGTTGGTGTGGTAGTTAAAGGATTAAATGCTGGAAAACTTTCTAGATAACAGAGATGGAATTGACCTTGGAGGTCTTCTAGTCCAACCCCTCAGAATCAAACAGGGTGTGTGGGAATCAGCAAGATATTTAAATGACCTCATCTTCCCAAAACAAAGAATAGCTTTCTTCAGAGCCAGATTTAACATTCTACCTTCAGCACTTCTCCAGGGCAGGTATATGAGAACACCTATAGCAGAACGGGTTTGTATATGTGGTAAAAGAGAAGTGGAAGATATCTCACACGTTCTACTACACTGTGAGCTATACAGAGCTTGCAGGTCTGCATATATTCTCCCCTTATTAGAGAGATTACCAGGGAGGGCAGGCAATTTTTATCTGGACTTCCTCCTCCAGGACACGAACTCGGCTACTACGCATGCAGTGGCAAAATTCTGTGCTTCCGCAATGTCCATAAGAAAAAAATTGGTTATAGAAGGATAGTTGTGATCTTGTACCAATCATTTGGACATATCTCTAACAATTTCTGGCCCATGGTTTTTACATACATACTTAACGCTTTTGCACCTAGGTAAACCAGCAAATGACCTGAACAAAATGAGAACATGTATGTTACTTTCCACTTATAATGCTGACATTTTTAAAATTATATCTTAAAGTTAGTACTTTTTAATATATGGTTAAATGTAACATGTATTGCTGGTCTCTAACCGTAATAAAGATTTATTCTATTCTAATCTAATCTAATCTAATCTATTCTATTCTATTCTATTCTATTCTATTCTATTCTATTCTATTCTATTCCAACCCCCTGTTCAGGCAGGAAATGCTATACCATTTCAGACAAATCTTCTTAAAAAAGTCTAGTGTTGGAGCATCCACTAACTTCTGGAGGCAAGTTGTTCCATTGATGAATTGTTCTGATGTGAGGAAGTTTCTCCTTAGTTCTAGGTTGGTTCTTCTCCTTGATTAGTTCCACCCATTGCTTCTTGTTCTACCTTCAGGGGTTTTGGAGAACCAAATACAAGAAAGGCAGTACTTTACTTTACTTTACTTTATTCATACTTTTATACTGCCCTCTCTCCCAAATGGGACTCAGGGCGGTGCACAGGAATAAAAATAAAATATAAATAAACAGACAACAAGTAAGTTTAAAATTAAATTAAATGAATTTGACCCGTGCTAAAACTTAATTTAAAAACCCAGCTAAAAATTCAATAATAAACATAACTATGTCAGGCCGGCCATATGGAAGAAGTGTGTTTTAAGTGCTCGACGGAAGAGGCGAAGGTCCATGATTGTGCGGAGGTCAGGGGAGAGGTCATTCCAGAGGGCAGGGGCTGCCACAGAGAAGGCTCTTCCCCTGGGGGCTGCCAGCTGGCACTGTCCAGCGGACGGCACCCTGAGGAGGCCCACCCTGTGGGAGCGGACAGGCCGGCTGGAAGTATGTGGCAGGAGGCGGTCCTGCAAGTAGCCAGGTCCTATGCCATGGAGCGCTTTAAAGATGGTCACTAAGACCTTGAAGCGCACCCGGAAAGCCACAGGCAGCCAGTGCAGCTGAGTTACTGCTCAACATAACCATGAATAAACACAAGCAATTTAAACCTGACGACTGATGTTCTGTGTGTGAGATGTGGGTTTGTCCTTAGAATACAATACAATAAAATAGCAGAGTTGGAAGGATCTTGGAGGTCTTCTAGTCCAACCCCCTTCCTGCCCCTTCCTAGGCAGGAAGCCCTATACCATTTCAGACAAGTGGCTATCCAACATCTTCTTAAATACTTCCAGTGTTGGGGCAATCACAACTTCTGGAGGCAAGCTCTTCCACTGATTGATTGTTCTCACTGTCAGGAAATTTCTCCTCAGTTCTAAGTTGCTTCTCTCCTTGATTAGTTTCCACCCATTGCTTCTTGTTCTGCCCTCAGGGGCTTTGGAGAATAGTTTGATTCCCTCTTCTTTGGGGCAATCCCTGAAATATTGGAAGGCTGCTATCATGTCTCCCCTAGTCCTTCTTTTTATTAAACTAGACATACCCAGTTCCTGCAACCGTTCTGCATATGTTTTAGCCTCCAGTCCCCTAATCATCTTTGTTGCTCTTCTCTGCCCTCTTTCCAGAGTCTCAACATCTTTTTTTACATCATGGTGACCAAAACTGGATGCAGTATTCCAAGTGTGGCCTTACCAAGGCCTTATAAAGTGGTATTAACACTTCACGTGATCTTGATTCTATCCCTCTGTTTATGCAGCCTAGAACTGTGTTGGCTTTTTTGGCAGCTGCTGCACACGGCTGGCTCATATTTAAATGGTTGTCCACTAGGACTCCAAGATCCTCTCACAGTTGCTAGTATTGAGCCAGTTACTATGTTATTTATTTAGTTGGTTTGCCAAACATGTACAAGATAACAGGTATAAGTATAAACATGGACATGGACAAAGGAAATGAGTACAAATAAGTGGGACAAGTAGGACACGGACGGTAGGCACACTGGTGTGCTTATGCACGCCCCCTTTACGGACCTCTTAGGAATGGGGTGAGGTCCACTGTAGACAGTTTAAGGTTGAAGCTGTGGGGGTTTGAGGATGTAACAACAGAGTCAAGTAGAGCATTCCAGGCGTTGACCACTCTGTTGCTGAAGTCGTATTTTCTGCAATTCTTCTGCAAATTTGGAGCAGTGTTCCTTGAATTTGTATTGTATGCTCGTGTATTATTGAGGATGAAGCTGAAGTAGTCCTTGACAGGTAGGAAGTTGTAGCAGACAATTTTGTGTACTACGCTTAGGTCAGACTGCAGGCAGCATAGTTCCAGGTTGTTCAAGCCCAAAATTCCAAGCCTGGTGGCATAAGAGATTCTATTGCGAGCAGAGGAGTGGAGAACTCTTCTCGTGAAATACCTCTGGACTCACTCAATTGTATCAATGTCGAGTGTGCAATGTTGATTCCAGGCAGACGAGCTGTATTCAAGAATTGGTCTGTCAAAGGTTTTGCATGCCCTAGTTAGCAATACAATGTTACCAGAGAAGAAGCTTGGGTCTTGTCTTAGTTGGGAAGCCAGTGTAAGGTTAGGGGCTATTCCCTCTTTCTTAATTCCAGGAACAAAAAGATTGGCAAAGTGCTTCCAAACATCCTGTCAAGAAAATGGTGGGGTTGTCCAAACAGCGGTCAGGAATTTAGCATTTATGCCCTTATCTATTGTTTTCGAAGATTTTCAGTATTGATTATTGTGTTTTAAATAAGGAAATAATGCCAATTTTGACATTCTGGAGTCTGATACACATCTTGAATCTAATACTAATTAGATTAATTTTAGATCATTTTGATTATATTAAATGTCTAGTTCGAGTCTTAATTTAATGCTAGGTTTTTTTATGTAGCTTGAAGATTAGAAGTCCTCACACATTTTGTTCACAACTCTTCCTTGAATCTCGACATCCACATTTAATGTCATGCTCTCATCCTTCTTCATCGAGACATTTTGGATCTTTGCGGACATGCAGAGAATACCAGTAAGACCGACAGCATTCTTGGGTGTCACTTACAAGAGCTAATGCACACAAGTCCATACATTCTTACATCTCAGTTTACAAGTCTTAAAGTTCCCCATTCAATATACATTGTCTTGCGTTATACTACAAAAGAATCTCTCACACACAAGGGGCAGTGTGTGTTGGTCCCGTCTGATATATTATTCTCTTGCCTTGATCTCAAAGGCTTTGTGTTTGAAGATGTCTGCAGAAAAGAAATTTATCTGAAGCTTCAGTGCCCCAGAAAAACCCTGCACAGTATTATTTCTTGAAGCAAGACAAAGAGTTACCTGCACAAATCCTTCCTCTTGTACAAGGCAGATACTTGAGTTAGCAGATCTGAAACTATAGCAGCATTTATGGGCCCATCTTAATTTGTGTGGACAAGAAACAAAGAAGGAAGTTCCTTCTCCATTCTTGGAGAAGACTTGGATCATCAGTTCCTTTATGTTTTAGAGCAGCTACTGAAATCAGAAGAGCTTATAAAACCAGACTCAGAGTAAATTATCTAGCATCCCTGATTTCAATACAATCTACAGTTTTATTTTCATTATTGTTTTTCGTTGTCATAGACTCAACAACTTGCTGGCTATGTTTGGTATATTCAAGCACAGTTACTTTTTCATCAACAATTCCGGTTTTCCCACCTTCGCTTATCATTAAGTTTTCCATGCGACTTTCATATAAGTGTCAGCATTCCGACCGATGCCCTAATTAAATCATGAGCCTTGAGCCAAGCTTCAAAAGAAATCCAGTTATTTATTAGGAGCTTCATTTTGGCACGTTCCAAGTGAAGCCAACTCAGACCCCACATAATTCATGGCCCAGGCTTGACCCTGCTTCTTCCGACAGGGTGTGTCAACACTCGCCAACGAAGCAATTTCATGGGTTGTAGAGATCACTGCCCTCCAACGACTGTGAGTAACCCCAGGAGAAGATATGTCTAGAATGTGCTTTTGCTTTTGGCTGCTGTGTTGCTTCGCCATAGTTGCAAGTTTGTTTTCCCATCCCCCTTGCCTATGGCTACTCAAGAGCAGGCCAAGGATGCTTTGCGACTTGACAATAAAAAGCTTTAAACATCTGGGTTTTTTTAATGAAAAATACAGCGAGAAAATGACTAGGCATCCACCCTAACAAGCCTTTCCTGCAAATTGGAAGCCTCTGATTTGTGTCACTGAACGGTGCCCTAACTCATCTTTTACAGTACACATATCTCCATGAATAATGACATCTCTAATTAAATTAAAATGAGTCAGTCAGAATTACTTCGTGAGGTAAACCTGAAAGGCTACATTGTTTGTGCATATGCTTTGATTCCTGCGCCCCACTCCTGTTTCCAAGCTCTTCTTAAAAGGGCAGTCTCTTCAGGAAAACGGGTGCGATAGTTGTGTCAATAGTTACAACTATTCTGACTGATTTAAAAGGATTGATCTTACGCTCTTCATCAGTAGTACAACTAGTCTTTTTTTTTTTACCTCGTCTTCGCGATTTGTGTTCATCAGACAAGTCTCCTCATCCATGCTTTCGCCTGATGACCAAATGCCAGCTGGATTGCAACGGCGCTATTCTAAACGGACCCCTCTGACCTGTTAATTTTTTCTCGTTAATTGTAAGATTCTTGACCCCTGGTTTCCTTGTACAACACATCTGAGATGGGAGAAGCAAAGTCAAGCAGGCATTAAAGGTAACGCGACAGAGAAAGCATTCCAGGAGAGGAGAGAGAAAAGGTAACAAGCAATGTTTTCTCTAAGTCCAGCATGACTCCGTGTGACTAAAAACGCGTCCATTCTCCTTTTCTTGTCAACAGTGCAGAAGTGTTTTGCATTTGAAAGAAAGCACCGCCATTGAAACCTGCCCATAAAGAAGCTACTTCAGAGACACACAATGGTGCGTTTTCTATGAAGAATGGCTTCATTGTTATGCGAAACGGACCGTGGTAGAACACAAGAACTTGAAAATGTACTGACATGTGTCTTTAGAAGAGGGTGCTATTTCAGTTTTCTGCAATTGTTTCTGTTTTCTTTTTCATGTTTACTCTTTTAAACACCTTCCCCCCCCCCCGCTAGTCTCCGGTCTCTATCAATAGATAGCTTAGTAAATCATGCTCTTGCCATATTTATACTTGCGGTGTTTGGGAAACAATGCTTTTCTCTCAAAAAATGTAGTGAAGAAAGAAAAAACTAACTGAGAAACTTTTGTGGTCTCTCGCTCGCTCCTCTAAGTTAGAATAGAATAGAACAGCAGAGTTGGAAGGGACTTTGGAGGTCTTCTAGTCCAACCCCCTGCCTAGGCAGGAAACCCTACACCACTTCAGACAAATGGTTATCCAACATCTTCTTAAAAACTTCCAATGTTGGAGCGTTCACAACTTCTGGAGGCAAGCTGTTCCACTGATTAATTGTTCTGACTGTCAGGAAATTCCTCCTCAGTGTAAGTTGCTTCTCTCCTTGATTAGTTTCCACCCATTGCTTCTTGTTCTCAGGTGCTTTGGAGAATAGTTTGTCTCCCTCTTCTTTGTGGCAACCCTTGAGATATGGGAAGACTGCTATCATGTCTCCTCTAGTCCTTCTTTTCACGAAACTACACCTACCCAGTTCCTGCAACCGTTCTTCTTATGTTTTAGCCTCCAGTCCCCTAATCCTCTTTGTTGCTCTTCTCTGCATTCTCTCTGCTTTAAGGATTGTAAAGTTAGAAGATGTTTGCAGGTCTTGTGTTACACAAAAATGTTGGTTATCACAGTAATTCTCTTTTCTTATGATACCCAGTTCCTGCAACCTTTCTTCGTCGTTAGCCATGACTGGATTCGGTTTTGAAGATGAGCTGGGTGAAGACTACACAGACTAAAATAAAGGATCTCCAATGCTAAAATATAAATGAAAATAACTTGACATACCCCTCAAGCCAGAGGTACCTACTGGTTCAGAGCAGTTCGGACAAATAGGTAGTAACTCAGCCGGACACGTGACCATACCGGTTCTATCCTGGCTGCTGCCATCTTTATTTTCTGTTCTGCACATGGGCAGAACAATCTTAATTGAAAAAATGTAATCCCGCCCCTTTTTTTAATGGTGTGCACATGTGCAGGCCTTTTTAAGTGGGCACGCACACATATTTTGGGCACCGAACTGGTAGTAATGCCAGCAGGATACTCCCCTGCCTCAAATTATTAAACCAGTGTCCTCTGCTCTCTGATTTTGGAGAAAGTTCCTCTAGATGTAATGGGATCTTACTTCTGAGTAAATATCATCCTAATGGCTCTCATTTTTTTCCTCTTGTTTAAAATCAAAGCGATATTTATAACTGTAAGAACACATCATTGCTATATATTCCATCGAGAGTACCTTTTTTTTTTAATCAGGCTATATAAGTCTGATTTATATTGTGTTGGCATACAGTGCTGTGTACTAATTTCACTGCAGTTTTGATTGATGTCCATTTTCTGCCTCTACTAAGGGATTAAGTAGAATTCATTGAGCTTTCAAATGCCATTTATACATACACCAGTGAAATTTTGACTCAGTAAACACATTTTTGATCATTCGGTTGGCAGATGGAGTAATTTTTTGAGTTATGATTAATTCTCGAATTGTATTTCATGATCCGCGTTCAACAATCTGCTCTCGGGAATCAAAGGTCTTGGAAGATGTATTTGCAATGGAGTTGAAGGTCACCCTTCATGGTTTCTGTTTAAGTGGCTTACATGGTTTTGGGGGGATGAGTAGATTCCTGAATAACAAATTTCCAGGGATATTAAGGCATTGCCCTTCGCTGAAGGACCATGAAAGAAAGTACATCTGATCAAAAAGTTCAAAGCATTAAATATAAGTCTTTTGCTACCTTATCAGCTTGCTGAAATATGGCTGCCAAAAAAGAAAAGTTAGTTACAATACAATAGCAGAGTTGGAAGGGACCTTGGAGGTCTTCTAGTCCAAACCCCTGCCTAGGCAGGAAACCCTATACCATTTCAGACAAATGGCTATCCAACATCTTCTTGAAGACTTCCAGTGTTGGGGCATTCACAACTTCTGGAGGCAACTTATGTTCCACTGATTAATTGTCCTAACTGTCAGGAAATTTCTCCTCAGTTCTAAGTTGCTTCTCTCCTTGATTAGTTTCCACCCATTGCTTCTTGTTTGACTCCCTCTTCTTTGTGGCATGGTTCCATGTGTGGCTAGATTTCAGCTTCCAGATGCTGCCTGGATTTTTTGGTGAAGCCTATAAAAGTCCCTCTTCCTCTCCTTCTCCTTTTCCCTCCTCCTCCTCATCTCCCTCCCTTTCCCTTTCCCTATTCGCCCGAGCCGACAGGAAAAAAATGCTTTAAAAAGTGTGTGTGTGGGGGGGGGGGGGAAGGTTCCATGACAATCAGCTGTGTCATGCGATTGTGGGAACCTTTTTTGTTCACTTTTTAAAGATATTTTGTATTACCGGTTCAGTCAAATAGATGGCAAAAATGCTTTAAAAAGTGGGGGGGGGGGAATGGTTCCCACGATCACACAGCACAGCTGAACCTCTTTTTTTTTTCACTTCTTAAAGCAATTTTTTTTACAACCAGTTCAGGTGAATAGGTAGTAAAAAATGGTTTGAAAATTTTAAAAAAGTTGGCAATGCCCACCCAGTCACATGACCCCACCACCAAGCCATGCCCAGAGAATCAACGGCAAAAGTTTTACATTTCACAACTGAACAAACCTTTTCCTGTAGGAGAAGGGCAGGCAAACCCTAGGAATGAAATCAAGAGGGGAAGCAGCCTAGAATCATCATGTTAACCAGTGGTGGGTTTCAAACATTTTTAGAAGCTCTTCTGTAGGTGTGGCCTGCTTTGTGGGAGTGGCTTGCCAGCCATGTGACCAGGTGGGAGTAGCTTGCCAGCCATGTGACTGGGTGGGAGTGGCCAGCTTGTAAAATGTGGTGAAACTCACTTAACAACACTCTTGTTTAACAACCAAAATGTTGGCTCAGAAACTCTGGCATTTGAAGCACGCAAGTCTTAAAGCTGCCAAGTTATAAGACCCTTGCACCCTTCACCCTTTAGGAAAAAACCCCCCCAGGGGTGTTCAAACTTGACAGCTTTAAGACTTGTGGACTTCAACTCCCAGAATTCCTCCTCTCGCTCTTCATCTTGATGATGGGGGGAGGGACCTGGAACCGGTTCTAAATGGCACTGTAGATTTGTGGAACCTCTTCTATAGAAGAGGCCAGAACTGGCAGGAACCCACCCCTGATGTTAACATAAATGGGGCATGGAATGCTGGATACGATTGAGGGCAAAAGAAGAAGGGGACGACAGAGAAGGAGGTAGCTGGATGGAGTCACCGAAGCAGGAGGCGTGAGCTTAAATGGACTCCAGAGGATGGTAGAGGACAGGAAGGCCTGGAGGAACATTGTCCATGAAGTCACAATGGGTCAGACATGACTTCCCAACTAACAACAACAACAAGAAGAAATGGTGCAGGTCAAACCCCTCTTTCCTTCTGTTAACTCTTATCTAACCAATTTAGCACTGGCCATAGTAGTGGTTTAGTACTGGTTGATTAGATTTTAGGCAGAAGCAATAAATCATTCTTAACTTGCAGTTAATGAGCAGTTCCTATTATTCATGCCTGACCTTTCCCTAATTTTGCTGAAAACATTCCTCTTTTTTTTTATATGTCCCCATTCCATTCAAGCTTGTATAAATCCATCTCTCTGTCCCCTCCTTTTGAAGGAGCATAGTGATCAAACCAATATTTGCTGTTTGCTTCTGATATGATATGCTGCTAGAAATCATTTATTAGGAAGTAAGCTTATATTATTGCATACTGTCAGAAATGAGTTGTTAGGAATTAATTCTAGCTTAGGAAACTGTAGGTACGCGGTGGCTCAGCAGCTACGGCGCTGAGCTTGTCGATCAGAAAGGTCAGCAGTTCAGAGGTTTGAATCCCTAGCGCCGCATAACAGAGTGAGCTCCCATTACTTGTCCCAGCTTCTGCCAACCTAGCAGTTCGAAAGGACATAAAAATGCAAGTAGAAAAATAGGAATCACTTTTGGTGGGAAGGGAACAGCATTTAGTCATCTTTGAACTTAAATATTTGCTACATTTATTTGGGGGGTGGGAATGTAAAGTGACACTTTGAAATGGATGCATAACAAACTTTTTGATATGGAAGAATTCCTTCTATGATGTTGAAAAAAACACATCCTATCTGACAAAGGAAAAAAAAAAGTCCTAGCCATTTTAGCACACTTTCCAAATGTTTATAAATAACACATTAATAAAATACTTTAGAAGGCAAAGTGCCCTGGCAACCAGGAAAAAAAAAAGTTTTGAACTGTTTTCTTTAGTTACACGGCCAAATATAGTACTGAAATTGGAGGGTTTTTTTTCCTGCTCTTCCTTTTTGCCTCCAAGTCAATTTTTTCCTACTTTACACAGCAATATGAAATTGTTGAACACACAGAGCTCTAACAATGCAAATAGGCTTCAGAGCAAGTATGCACAATTGTTTCAAAAAACTAAAATGAAAATTCTTCTCCATCACCATCATCATCACACCAACGTTAGGCTCCAGAAATTGTAACCTAGTTAACATATCCCGTCTGTTTCTTTATTGATTTGCTTTTCCAGAGCATGGAGGATAGTGTGATCCCTGGTGTCTATATTTCCCTCACTATAAGACTAGGGGAGACATGATAGCAGTATTCTGATATCTCAGGGGTTGCCCCAAAGAAGATGGGTCAAGCTATTCTCCAAAGCACCTGAAGACAGAACAAGAAACAATGGGTGGGAATTAATCAAGGAGAGAAGCAACCTAGAACTAAGGAGACATTTCCTTCCTGAGAACAATTGATCAATGGAGCAACTTACCTCCAGAAGTTGTGAATTCTCCAACACTGGGAATTTATATGAAGAGAATGGACAACAGTTTGTCTGAAATGGTGTACGGTTTTCTGCCTGAGCAAAGTAGAAAACCTCCAAAGTCCTTTCCAACTCTTCTCTTCTCTTCTCTCCCCTCCCCTCAATTCCCTTCCCTTCTCCTCCCTTCCCTTCCACTCCACTCCACTCTATTCCACACTACTCTATTCTATCATTTTCTCAGAGGTTTGTAAAATAAAGGTAGATATTCAAAGCAAACATTTACAATAGAAAACAGCAACCACAACGAAGATGAACTGAGAACAACACACTGATTGAATGATGTCTTTCTAATATACAGTAGAGTAGACTCTGGCTCCTGAACATTAGAACAAGGACATTTTGGCTAGTCTTCGATAAGTGTTAGTAGCCAGACGCTGGAATTTATTATCATTATAAAATGATAAAGTCAGCCTGAGCTTTAAAAAAAAACTATTTTAATCCCCCCTCTGCCAACCTACACGAAACTTCTCCAGATTGCTTGCTTTCCATATCTGTAATCTCCTTCTGTATTGTGTCATGTCCCGCTCAATTTTTAGACTGATTTGCAATTGCTATAAGGAATGTAGAAATTGCAAGCTTTCCAATAAACCAAGGAGCGTATGCTTTAGGCGACATGATCCAATGAGCATAGCCTTGGCTGGTTAGAAATTCTGCATCTGCTAAAATTCCACTTTTATACAACTAGGGACGATGTAAACTCCTGTTTGCAGTTGGTGTATTTTCCCTGCAATTGATGCCCACTTCTCTGTCCCTCTCCTCCCTTCAGAGGATTAAGATGCCTTTAAGTATCAAAGCGGACCTTTCCAAATTGGTCTCATTTTCCTATTCCATAAAACCTGTGCGTCCTTAAGAAGCCATTGCTCGATCGTTACCTGCTTCATAAGTGAAGCTTCTTCTCCGGTAACATTGTACTTGTTAGGACTATAATCCTAGTGTTGGGTTGGCAATATATATATAAGCCATGATTACAATTGGTATCTGTTACTTTAAATACTATAGTGAAATGTAATTGGATGCTGCTTCCTAACTCACCCATAAGGGGGAGCCAGAAGCGCTGTTAGTTTGCTGATCATTGTGAATGGAGACACTGTGATGTCAGGTTAGGGATGCAGAGCAAGGAGGATCATGGATTGAAGCAACTGTAAGCTTTGTTTGAGTTCGACTGTATATTTGATTCAAGACTTACTATCACTGTTTGTGAAGAAGTCGTTTATTTTTCCATCACAGTAAAATCTACTTGTTTTTACTATCAGTGTCTGTGACTTTTAGTGTGGCTTCTAGCAACGTATCTCTTGCTGCAAATTCCGTTGCAAAACTCTCTGTCTCCTAAAGGAGATATCCCCAACAGTACTGCTAACTAGGGCATACAAAACCTTCGCCAGACCAATTCTCGAATACAGCTCATCTGCCTGGAATCCACGCTATACATCAGACATTAATACAATTGAGGAGGTCCAGAGGTAGTTTACAAGAAGAGAACTCCACTCCTCTGCTCACAATTCCTTATGCCACCAGACTTCAAATTTGGGGCTTGGATAACCTAGAACTAATGCCGCCTGCTACATTGCCTGCTACAACATCTTACCTGTCAACGACTACTTCAGCTTCAACCTCAATAATACAAGGGAAAACAATTGATACAAACTCAAGGTCAACCGCGCCAAACTCGATTGCAGAAAATACAACTTCAACAACAGAGTGGTCAACGCCTGGAATGCTCTACCCAACTCCATTGTTACATCCTCAAACCCTCACAGCTTCAACTTCAAACTGTCCACCATGGACCTCACCCCATTCCTAAGAGGTCCGTAAAGGGGGAATGCATAAGTGTCCCAGTGTGCCTACCATCCCTGTCCTACTGTTCCCATTTATCTGTATCCATTTCCTTTGTTCATGTCCATGTTCATACTTATACCTGCTATCCTGTACATGTTTGACAAACTAATAAATAAATAAATTGGCCACTTGAAAATATGTGGCCTTCAAACTCCTAGCAATCCCCCAGCCCAGTTAAACCTGAGTACCATACTATAACGAAATATGTGAAGACACTTTCTATTGTGGACCACTTTCTTTCTATACCTCCATCGATTAAAAATGGTAAGAGTCATAACATTTTGGATGTGTCATTTCTAATTACAGGTTTGAATGCAATCTTATTTATTTATTTATTTATTTATAAAATTTATATAACCGCACCCTCTCCCCGAAGGGACCCGGGGCGGTGCACAGGAAATTTAAAACAAACAAATACAAAATATAAATAATTAAAATCGAATTAAATAGTTTATCCCTGTGCTAAAATTTAAATAGTTAAGACATAATCCCTTACAAACCCAATTAAAACAATTTATAATACAGACTGCAGGCTAGGTAAATAACTTAGGCCAAACCGGCCTGATGGAACAGGAGTGTCTTTAATTTCTGGCGGAAGGTCCGTGGTTGTTCTGAGGCCGGGGGGGTAGGTCGTTCCAGAGGGTTGGGCCCACCACAGAGAAGGCCCTTCCCCTGGGCGTCGCCCGCTGCATTGCCTAGTGGATGGCACCTGGAGAAGTCCCTCTCTGTGGGAGCGAATCGGCCGCAGGGATGTATGAGGTAGGATGCGGTCTCGCAGGTAGCTTGGTCCCGTGCCATGGAGCGCTTTAAAGATGGTGATCAACACCTTGAAGCGCACCCGAAAGACCACAGGTAACCAGTGCAGCTCGCGCAGGAGCGGTGTTACATGGGAATATCTAGACGTTCCCAAGATCGCCCCCGCGGCTGCATTCTGGACCAGCTGCAACCTTCGGGTGCACACCAAGGGTAGCCCCATCTTGCTCTCTCTCTTTTTTTAAAGCATGCCTTTCTAGAGAATTCCAGCATCCCAATGGATGTCTTTCAAGAAATATCCGAGCTTATTTCAGCAAAAAAGAAAATAAGGATTTTCAGATTATAGGCAGTAGAAATGAACTATGTCAATGTGCATTTCCTAGCAGAATGCAATACAGCTAGTTTTACAGCTGTGCAAGATCTGAATCCCATTAAAGCATCTATAATTAATAGAGAATTCAAATCTGCTCATACTTTTTTAAAAAAAAAGTTTTACTGCAAAATCCACTTCAGTTAGGTTTGCTAATAAGCTAATATAGATCAGGCAGACATTTTTTTTTGAAGAATACTACTGAATAAATTATATTATCATTTTACAACCATATACTCAGAAGTCAGAAACCAACCTTATCAAAGAGGCCAAAAAAAAAAAAGAGGGTGGAGAACCTTAATGGAAAATTAATAGAGAATAGACTAGTGAGATATGGTGTGGATTGAAATATGTACAGTATTTTTATTTGAACAAAGAATAGGTAGGTATTAAAAATTCGGGGAGAGATGGCACGCAGCCTGATGAGACGTGAGTTACTATGGCGAGTATGAGTGAGTCCTCTTAGATTCCAAAGGGGGAATCATGAAATGTTCCTTTTTGTTGGAGTTCAATGCCTTGGCCATTACATCAAGATATTATGCAATGTATTTTTATTTTTCTTATAATGTTCTTTCAGGTTCATTGTGAAGGCACCACCTCAGACCTGGAACACGTCAATTATACCAGCCTTGGCTTTGCTATCCCAGTGACTCAGAAGAGTCCAATTCTATGTTAATATTTCACATACGGGTTGTTGTTTTTTTGGAGTATAAGATGCACCAAGATTTTGAATAGGTAAATTTAAAAAACAAAAATTGCACTCTGCAAACCCTCTGCATGCCTCATTTCTTTTGTGTGAAAAACAGTTTGATAGGCTTGCAGAGTGTTCCTGGGGGCTGGGGTGGGGGGCAAAAGTAGTAAAAATTGGCCTGTTTTTTTGCAAAAATGGCCCCATCTTTTGCCAAAAAAGGAGGCATGCATAGCCTTTAGGAGGCTTGTACAGTGCTCCTGGGGCTGGAGGGGGCAAAAATGAGCAAAAAATGTTGTTTTTGCCCTCCTCAGCCCCCAGGAGCACATTGCCGGTCTCCCAAACCCTCTGCACATACATTTTTGTTAAAGGGATGGGGTTTCGGGAGACCAAAATGCTGTATTCATTGTATAAGATGCACCCAGATTTTCACCCTCTATTTGCGGGGGGGGGGGGGAAGGTGCATCTTATACTCTGAAAAATACGGTATTTTTTATGTTACGCACTGCTCAGATATTCGGTACAACCAGGTTTAGGATGATAATGATTTAGGATGAATGTAGATTAGTGTCATGCCCCTGTTAGAGCCTGAATTCATGGATGAGGATGAGTAGGAGCTGGGGCCAATGGAGGTTGAGGGGCAGGTTCATTGGCTTTGGAGGAACACAAGGAGGAGCAGGACAAGGCAGCCCCAGGGTCCCTCAGGCTTGGAACAGCTGGCCATCAGGAAGGAACGGTGGCAGGATGACTGAGAGGGCAAGCAGTGGAGATGAAGAAAAGCTCAGGCAATGAGCAAGGACCTCCCCCTCCTGATCCCCGAGCGTGGAGAGTGGAGAGGAAGCAGGAACAGTGCAGGCCGACCTGACAACTAGGAAGGAGAGCACCCCGCTCTTTTCCCAAGGCACACCTGGGGACTGAGACTTAAGGAGACACTGTAGGGAGGGGGGTTTGTTGGAAACAAACACTGAATTTGTGGGATTTTGTGTGCTGTTGCCGATGTTTGGAGTTTGCTGGACCTCTTGTCATATTCTTCTTTCCTGAGTTTCTTGCTTTGATCCTTTGCTTCCAGGACTCATTGACTCATTCCTTGCCCCACTGGACTTCTTGCTTTGAAGCCATTGAGCTAAAAGTGTTTTGCTGGTTTACTTGTAGCCAGAGGCTGCTAGAGGTGTTTGTGTGTGTTTTGGGACTTGCCATAAACATGGGGCATTTGGGGGAAAGTTGGAGCAATAAAGGGATGCTTTGAACTACCAGCTGACCGTGTTGCCTCCCTGCCTTGCCGATCACCACAATTAGATGGATAAATGATCTATTTATTCATCCATCACTACTCATCCCATACCAATTTCCAAGAACAAGTATCAGCCTCTTGAAGTTGTAACCAAGAGACAAGTTCAGCTTCAGGGCACCTTTATCTTTCCTGTTTTATTTTAGTCTCTAGCTACTTCATATCAAGTGAAGAAGTTTATTTTTTTCTCTTTTCTTAAATATGTACTCAAGAAATGCCCATACAGTACATTAAGTGTGTTTTGGATTGCATATTTCAGCAATTCTTGTAAGACATCACCAGCGAGGAGTCTCCTATTGCTTGGGTTACAAAGGATTTGCTATTCTTTGCAACAGTTCGTATGGTATTTTTTTTTCTCTTTCATTCGCTGCAGCAAAATATTTTCAAGATTTAACATTTGTACACACACTAGCAAAATGAATGTTAGCAACAGGAGCCACAATAAACATAATTCATCTATCATACATAGTATTTGTGAGAGCAACAGAAGACAACTTTTTCATCACCCACAGCTTAAAGCTGAAGTCTGGATATTAATATTTCATTTTGTTTCTGTTCTATTATGTAAATTCTTCATTTTGAGCATACAGATGAAATTCTCTGAACTTCATTTTTCTCGTAGTTGACTTCAACATTCATCCAAAAATACCATTGTTTTACCTCTGTGTGTGTGTGTGTGTGTGTGTGCTTGTGCAGATATGGCATTATGATATTATTATGATATGATTGATATGATATGATGAGATATGATGAGATATGATATGATGAAATATAGAATAATAGAGTTGGAAGGAGGTCTTCTAATCCAACCCCCTGCTTAGACAGGAAACCCTGCACCACTTCAGACAAATGGTTATCCAATATCAAGATCAAAATCGTATCAAGTGTTATTATCACTTTATAAAGCAATAGAATAGAATGGAATAGAATGGAATGGAATAATAGAGTTGGAAGAGACCTTGGAGATCTTCTAGCCCAACCCTTTGCCTAGGCAGGAACCCTACACCACTTCAGACAAATGCTTGTCCAACTTCTTCTTAAAAACTTCCAGTGTTGGAGCATTCACAACTTCTAGAGGCAAGTTGTTCCACTGATTAATTGTTCTCACTGTCAGAAAATTTCTCCTTAGTTCTAGGTTGCTTCTCCCCTTGATTAGTTTCCACCCATTGCTTCTTGTTCTGCCCTCTATAAATCCTTGTGTCTGACAGATATTTTGGTATTTGCTATGGTAGGTTCAGAGATCTGATTTTAAATATAACCCACCAGGAAATAACTGGTAAGATCAGCTTTTCCACAGTAGAGCAGACTATTAGACTTATTCTTAGACTAAAAATAAAGCTGCTTTTTCAGAAAACCCCACCAAAAGTGCATGTACACACACACACACACACACATATATGACCTACATGGATTATTTTTTCTTTCTATTTTATCTCCTTCTCTGTCTCTATCTCTATGTTCATCTCTCTCTCTCTCTCTCTCTCTCTCTCTCTCTCTCTCTCTCTCTCTCTCTCTCTCTCTCTCTCTCTCTCTCTCTCTGTGTGTGTGTGCCTCTCTCTCCCTCTCTCCCTGTCTGTCTGTCTGTCTCTGTCTGTCTCTTTTACAACCCATAGGTATGTTAATTCATTCAAGTAATGTGAAGCAAAAATGGATGACCAAGCTGGAACATCTAAAAGAGAAATCAAGTACTTTCCCAACAAAGCTCCTCAACAAGTAACAGAAACATGACTTTTCTTGAACCTACAAATTCATCCTATGCATAGAAAACGTAGGAAGAGAACTGAATTTAAGAAACTATCCTGATCAAAGAAATCAACATCGTAAGTAATCAAGTAATTTCCATCTACTGAAATATTAGAATCCCAATAGATTGTTCCCAGTTGATGTTTATTGGTGTTCTTCATTTTTTTTAAAAATAGAAACTGAATGGAACTGAAATTATTTTTAATTGGTACTATTATCCTAGTGAAAATTATCCCGTTCCACTTCACTGGAGAGTCACGGATTACGTTAAGGCCCATGACAGGTTATGTTATCTTGCTCTTTACTACATAAAGGGAGATATTTTGCTTAATAGTTGGCCAAGTGTTTAGGATTGGTTGAAATTCGTAATGCAACTTGAAAGTGCAAAAGATAAGGAAATTTTGTTGTCATACCAAAATGGAGATTTGGCTTCGCACCTTAAGTTAAGTAAGATTACATACGTGTGCATTACATACATGCTTTTCAATATCACAGTTCATCTCTGTAGTTACATGAGAAAACAGTTTTGGAAACTTTATTAGAGCAATACCCATGACCGATAGCACTCATTTAATTACAATGTCAGTGAAAAGACTTTTGGAGCAGAACAATTATTTTTCATCGTTATATGCATGGGTAATAATGTAACATGATGGTGAATGTCTTCCTGGGAATAGAGCCAATCAAAAATGAAATTTCTTTGTCACCAATTACAACTGATTTGGACGTAATTTTTCAAAACAACAACAACAACATTTTATCAACCAAAACTGCACAAAATAGAATATACTATGGGTTCTCAACATCTAAAGCTGTTTCTTAAAAGATGATGTGCTATACTGCTCAGATTTCTAATAATTTAGATATTAGAAGAGACCTCTAAATATTTTATTATGACTTATGCAACAGAGACACCAAACGGAATTTATGAAAATATTTTAAAATACTGTACCATGGCACAGAGAATGCTGCAATGTGCAAAGATTATTGTTGCGTTATAGTTTTGGGAACTTGCTCATTGGGGGGTAAATTGGCACAACTCTTTGAGTTGTCCAGATCCATGGATAATGACTTGCTGTGCGATAGGAATAAAAAGGTTGGTTATTGTCTCCATCCCAGCTACACTGAGAAATTCCAACAATTGGTATTTGATACATCTGAAATAATTATGACTGAGGATGACTGAGATTAGCTTTGTACGTCAGGAAGTCGCCAAAGATACCAAGATTCTGATGTAGAAGATCAAACTCATAGGCTGAGCAAAAAAAAAGAAGAATGGTGCCTTCTGTCTGGGAATCCCCTTTGAATAATTCAGTAAGTAGAAGAGATTTCCACCTGAGGGCAGAACAAGAAGCAATGGGTGGAAACTAACCAAGGAGAGGAGCAATTTAGAACTGAGGAGAAATTTCCTGACAGTTAGAACAATTAATCAGTGGAAGAAATCGCCTCCAGAAGTTGTGAATGTATTTCCACATCCTGGATGATTCAATCTTTTTTTTTAAAGTTTTATTAAACATTTTTGAAGAACATTGCATTGTCAGAATATATCATTTGCAAGTTTAAAAAAAATCCCAAAGAGAAGTTAATAGTAACTTGATAATAGTAAGATGATTCAATCTTCATGGTAAATAAAGAGCTGAATTTGCTAATACTAATCTGATCATCTCCTCCTTCTTTTAACAACCACAAACCATTGCAGGGTGGAGTTTAGGCACCTGAATGGAGCAAGCAGAGTGTTTTAATGGCCAGATGCCCTCCCTGTCACCAATGCAGAATTTTGTTCATAGATATATTCTCAGTGTGCCCAGAGAAAGAAATATCTGCGTCTACCTAGGATCGAACTCACAGCCTCCTGATTGTGAGGTGAGAGCTCCACCTCTAGGCCACCGCACCACTCCCATACATGGTAAATGTCAACTCCCCCTCATTGTCATGGTAGGAAGGAGGGGGTGTACATTCCACACATACTGTTGGCTGAAGTTGGATCTCAGATTAATGCATCTTACAGGGGAATGTGATCTATGACACAGACTGAGGGGAGGGAAGGAACAGGGGTAAAGTTCAGAAGAAAATCAAACAAAGCACAGGCTTGACTGCGAACATATACTGCTGAATGAGCACCTAATAAATCACTGGTTATGTACTAAAACCTTGACTCGATAATTATGATTTATTTATTTATTTATTTATTAGTTTTATATACCGCCCTCTCTCCCGAACATGGGACTCAGGGCGGTGCACAGGAATTACAAAATATAAAAACACAACAATCCAAAAATTAAAACTAGTATTAAATAAGGTTAGCCCGTGCTAAAAGCATGATTTTAAAAACCCAGTTAAAATAGTAACATAGCTTCATCAGCTATGCCAGGCCGGCTGCACGAAAGAAATATGTTTTTAATGCCCGGCGGAAGAGGCAAAGGTCTGTGATGGTGCGGAGGTCGGGAGGCAGGTCGTTCCAGAGGGCGGGGCCTGCCACAGAGAAGGCTCTTCCTCTGGGGGTTGCCAGCCGGCATTGTTAGGAAATTTGACACTAACCTGATCTAGTGGGGAGGAAATCCAATTTCTCCTGCTTTCTTCCAGAATCTCCCATCTAAACTTATTCCTATTAGAACAAAAGGCATGGTCCATAATGCCTATTCTCTCATAAAACCCAGCAAAGATTATAGTGTACCCAGTGTATCTCATTTTATGTAGCATCCCTTCCCTTAAGCTATACTTTTATAGGTTTATTCATATTCATCACACATTTATTTCTTTTTTTCTCTTTCTTTCTATGAGCTTTAGGCACTGGAATGTTTATGGAGACGTGCACTTTAAATAAAGAGTTGTTTAATGTTTGTTCAAGAAAACTGTCTAATTGAGTTTAACATGGTGATACCCAGTGGCTGTGGGCCACTGGCGCCGAGCAAAGTCACCAAAAAGCACACACTTTGATCCCGAGGAAATGTGCATTAATCTCATCCAAACATGTGCCGTGCGGAAGAGAAAAGTAGGAAGCTAAAGAGAAACTGAATTATGAAAATCAGCGCTGAGTCAGTTAATGAATGGCCTCTCTAAGGCTTGGCGAACATTTTACAGCTTCGCAAGCAAACAGAACCAAGGGAGGAATGAAAAACCGAGTCGTTCTGACATCTTCATAAACAAATCAAACAAACATCGTGATTTCCCTGAAGGAACGGTGGTCGGCATCTCCAGATGTCTTCCATGCCGGCTCTCTTCTCCCGGATGAACACGATGTGTTTTCACAAATTGGGAACTTGGCACTTTCTGGAGACAAAGACTTGGGGCCCTTGAAAAGACTCGGCTTCAAAGAGAAAGTAAATAGAATAGAATGTAAGTAGAAGAACAGAGTTGGAAGGGACCTTGGAGATCTTCTAGTCCAACCCCCTGCCTAGACAGGAAATACTGTCTGTTCTGGCCCCCCTTTCTCCGACTAATACAAGACTGGCTGCTTGCCACTGACTCTCTTGGCTGCTTGCCTGAATGACTCTGAACAGATATGAAGCTTCCTAACTCGACTAAACACGAACCTGAAAATCAACACGAATAAACACGAACCTAGAAATCCAACGTTGTTCTCTGCAAGGACTTTCTTAGCAAAGACTTCCTTTTAAACCCTCTTGGGAAGGGTTAGTCATTAGGCAGCTGGGACTAATTCAAATCCTACGAGTTCGCTCCTGATGCAATTGAAGCCTCCTTTTTTCAGCCCTTCTCACTCTAGCATCAGGGACAAACTGGCCTTGATCCTCCCCACTACTCCAAGACCCAGGTGCCTCCTGATGACCAGCTGGGCTCTCTGCTCTCTCAAGGTTGCCCTCCTCCTCCAGAGCAGACTCATAGGACTCCTCACTAGAGGAGTCCATCAGCAGCTCATCCGGAGCCAGCTGGGCCACAACACTATACTATTTCAGACAAATGGTTATCCAACAGCTTTTTAAAAACTTCCAGTGTTGGAGCATTCACAACTTCTGGAGGCAACTTATGTTCCACTGATTAATTGTTCTGTCAGGAAATTTCTCCTCAGTTCTAAGTTGCTTCTCTCCTTGATTAGTTTCCACCCATTGCTTCTTGTCCTACCCTCAGGTGCTTTGGAGAATAGCTTGACTCCCTCTTCTTTGTGGCAATTACTGAGATATCAAAACCCTGCTATCATGTCTTCCCTAGTCCTTCTTTTCATTATTCAAATAAACAGTTGCTCTTTTTTTTTGTAAAGTCAGGGCAATAAGCTGGACTTCTCAGAAATGTGGGTCAGAGAGTCAGAAAAATAATTTCACTGTCCAGAAGCCTAAGATGCTGGTGTGGCTATTAAAAATTTATGTGTTGGTAGAATTTCACACTTTCGGATCAGGGAGGGCATGGAGGTTGAACATGGCCCCTTACCTACGCAAAGCACATTCTTATATGTGGGAGAATGAAGAAGATATTACCAAGCTATTTAAACTGTTAGTATAATACCTGTTTGGAACTGTAGGAAGTTAGCAGAAGTTTTTTTTTAATGAATTATTTTAGGAAATATTAAAAAGGCAGAATATTAGAGTTCCCTAGATGAAAAAAGGAGAAACATGTTTTAAAAAACAAAGCAGCTCTCTGCAGCTTCCTGCTCCCCCTGAATTTGTCAATGGACCATTAAGGCCTGAGCCAGTCTATTCTACATAACAAAAGTAGGATTATCCCTCTACCTATCTCACCACATGGCATCTGGGAAGATTACATCAGCCAGCACTCAAACAAGCCTGGGACACAGGCAAAGCCTACAAAGTTAGCTAAGACTCTGCCCCCCAGGAGTCTGACAGCCAATAGGATACATTTCTTACCCAGGAACAGGAAATAGAAAGGTGGGGCCCAGGAGAGGGAATAACACTCAGGCACTCACAGCATCTCAATCCTTTTTTTTTCTTTTTCACCCAACTTCTGGAAGCATATGATCCCCCTTTTCACCAAGGAGCTCCAAGGCTCCAGATCCTGTCCACCATTAAACCATCTTTCCAAGCAGCCTCCATGTTTCCAGTTTCTTTTTCCCCACTTGGAACTGAACCCAGAAGGACATTTCTTCCAACAGAACCATTCACACCATCATGGATTTAGGTCTGCTCATTCAGAAGCAAGCTCACTCTGTTACGCGGCACTAGGGATTCGAACTGTTGAACTGCCAACCTTTCTGATCGACAAGCTCGGCATCTTAGCCACTGAGCCACTGCCACCCCCTAGTATTTTAGTGTGGTTTTATTACATGTGTACAGAGACAAATCTAAGTATCTGTGCCAGGGTGGGTTCCTGCCAGTTCTAAGCTCTTCTACAGAAGAGGTTCCACAAATCTACAGTGCCGTTTAGAACCGGTTCTAGCTCCCTCCCCCTGCCCGTCTGCCCATCATCAAGAGGAAGAGCGAGAGGAGGAATTCTGGGAGTTGAAGTCCACAAGTCTTAAAGCTGTCAAGTTTGAACACCCCTGGGGTTTTTTTTTTCTAAAGGGTTAGGGGTGCAAGGGTCTTGTAACTTGACATCTTGAAGACTTGCGTGCTTCAAATGCCAGAGTTCCTGAGCCAACATTTTGGTTGCTAAGCAAGAGCATTACAAGTTGGCCATGCCCACCCAGTCACATGACTGCCAAGCCACTCCCACTTGGTCACATGGCTGGCAAGTCACTCCCAACCAGTCACATGGCCAGCAAACCACTTCTACCCTGTCACATGGCCGGCAAGCCACTCTCACAAAGCAGGCCACACCTACAGAAGAGACTCTAATTTTTTTGGAAACCCACCCCTGATCTGCGCCCATTATCCTGAGTCTCAGTTGGGCACGTCCCTTCGAGGCCTTCCCTTGTGCAAATCCTTCCTTAAAGTTGGAAGGACTTTTTCGCGGTTTATTTGCTAGCCTTGGTAAACTCTGTAAAGCACGGGCTTAATAGAATTGCTGACACCACTTTAACTATGCAAGCATGAACAGCAACTAAAATGAGGCAAGTGCTTTCCTTTAAAATGTGTGTATTTATGTTGCTGTTTGGGGGGAAAGAATTTATGTGGGAATTACTTGTGCTTGGTGAATTGCAGGGCAATAAAAATAAAGTAGAATTCTTAAGAAGCAAAGGCCTAAGCTTAAATAGTTGGAGAAGCGAGCTCGGTCTTCAAAACAATGGCCTTTTGACATCCTTTGTCTCGCTGCTAACATTTTCGAAAGCTGCGCTGGCTGTCATTTACTCATTTCGCGTTTTACATCTGAATCCCTTCCCTAGGGACAGCTCTTGCCAAAGAGTGCCAAAGGGCTCCTGATGCACAGGATGTTTGGTGTGCAGTCCAAGGCCGTCTACCGCCGAGGGAAAGGCGGGGAAAATGTAGGCAGCTCTGTAGAAAAAGGCTGTAAAACTAATCTGAGGTCGCACTTTCTTTCTCATACATTGTGAGGTCTGTGGAGATTCTCAGTCATCCAGGTCGAGAGAGAAAAAACACCTTGTGGTGGGGAGAAAGAAAAAGTACTGTATTTTTTGGAGTATAAGACGCACCTTTTTCCCTCGAAAAAGAGGCTGAAAATCTGGGTGCGTCTTATACACTGAATACAGCATTTGTGGCCTCCTGAAACCCCGCCCCCTTCGCCAAAATGGCCATGTATAGCCTTTAGGAGACTTCCAGAGTGCTGCTGTGGGCTGGGGAGGGCATAAATGAGCAAAAAATGGGCTGACTTTTGCTCAATTTTGCCCCCCGCCAGCCCCCAAGCCTCCTAAAGGCTCTGCGTGCCCTTTTTTTTGACAAAAATGGGTCGTTTTTTGCTCCTTTTGGGGGGGTGCATCCCCCAGGAGCACTCTGCAAGATTCCTAAAGGCTATTCATGCCCTTTTTTTGGAAAAAAAAATTGGGCCATTTTTTGGAGGTCTGCAGAGTGCAAAAACCTTTTTTGTTTTTTTAAATTTGCCACTTCAAAATCTTGGTGTGTCTTATACTCCGGTGCATCTTATACTCCAAAAAATAAGATATGCCTTGTAATGTTTGTTTGCTTATTCGAGTCAGAAACATCACAATTAAAACAAGGGTTACTACATGATGTAAAATTTGAAATATAAAATACAAGATTAAAATATGTGGAAATTAAAGATTCCACACACAAATTCCCCTTTTATTTTCCACTAGCTGATAACGTGGGTATTTATTTATAAGGGGAAAATATCCAGACCAAATGTAATTTCTGTTGTTGGATTTCTCCCTTTACCAGAGGGAGCCCTCTTCTGGAGTACTGTGAAGGTATTACCATAGCTCAGCTCCACTGGGCTATAAAGTAGAAGCCATTTTACAGTAGAACAGTAGAAGCCATTTAAAGGCACAACAGGCTGCATCTTAACAGAACACACACCCCAGAGGTGGAAGGAAGGAAGGAAGAAAGGAAGGAAGAAAGGAAGGAAGGAAGGAAGGAAGGAAGGAAGGAAGGAAGGAAGGAAGGAAGAACAGCTTGCAAACCAAGAAAGTTCTATGTAAGGCCTGCTGCCATCTTTCCTTTTGGATCTTCAGCCTGCCACCCTTTCTATTATTCTGCTATGCATTTTCTATTGTGGGGAAATGGGAGGGGGGATTGTATGGAGTGAGATGCTATGTAGCCAAAACAAAATTCCTTTCTAGAAAGCAAAGGTCATCCTTTGTCTTTGCACCTTTGGGTTTTCCCAGATCTGTGCCAACATGGCTCTCTCCATAAATTGGAGCTTTGAGCAATACTTTGCCTTGGACTCTGATTTACTTTTGGATGCTATTTGGAAGCCTAGCAATCTATAGAGCACTGTCTGTTGAAAGTTTTCTGCTATAAGTTTATTTTAGTTGTTCTGAAGGACCTTATCAAGGCTACCATAACACAGAATACAACGGAATACCAGAGATTCTTCTAGTGTTAGTGAACTTTCATAGTTCTTCAGCGAAAACCTAGGATGCTTGCTTTCAGAATGGATAATGTTCAAGCCCATCTGTGTTTCTTCCATTGTTTGCATCCCACTATTATCTATTCATGACCATGACTTTAGTGCTGATTTCTTTTTCATTCAACATAACCCTCAGCTTCCACACTCACAATTCTTGTTGCCTAGAGACACTCCTAGGTATCTATTATGTTTATGCAAGTTGAGAAGAAGAAAAAAAGGAAGATGGACCCTCAATTTTCAAGCACATCCTTGAGAAAATTTGATCTGTCCTTCCATTGTCTTTCGATGTTGTTGTTGTTTTTTTAAAATCCCATGTTCATCACAGTCATCATTTATCTGTCAAGTTTCCATCAGACTTCTGATTCTCTTCGGATAACCAATCTGGTTTGGATATGCAATTGGAAACATCATTTTGAATTGATCGGGACATCTAATTCAATCTGATAAAACTGCACTGTATCCATGTAAGAGACCCTGTGTGCATAGATAAACGGAAGTCCATCAAATCTTTGGCATCTATTCAAGGCCCCTGCATCATATCAATCGGACATTTCGATTCTGTTTGACTCCCAGAGTTTAGGACACCTACTTGTCTAAATAAAGAGACAAACCATTTCAAAACCAAAACAACCCTTTCATATGTAAGTAGCCTTTCATTTAGGCCATCCTAATAACATTTGTAAGGGACGCGGTGGCTCAGTGGCTAAGGCGCTGCACATGTCGATCAAAAAGGTCGCCAGCGTGGCGGTTCGAATCCCTAGAGCCGCGTAATGGAGTGAGCTCCCATGACTTGTCCCAGCTTCTGCCAACCTAGCAGTTCGAAAGCATGTAAAAATGTGAGTAGAAAAATAGAGGCCAACTTTGGTGGGAAGGAACAGCGTTCCGTGCTTCTTTGGCATTTAGTCATGCTGGCCACATAACCACAGAGACGTCTTCGGACAGCGCTGGCTCTTCGGTTTTGAAACGGAGATGAGCAGCGTCCCCTAGAGTCAGGAACGACTAGCACATATGTGCGAGGGGAACCTTTACCTTAATAACATTTGTATATTGTTCCAGAAGGTTGGGGAAATGGGATTTTACTGATCTCCTTTGCTGTAAAAATAAAGCAAAAAACCCCAAAATGTTAAAGAGTAAAAGATAAATGAAATATCTCTTAAATAAAGAGCTCAATTCTTGCTGCCGTCACTGGACTATTGTTTACTTAGAAATACTGCTGCCATTTTCCTTCTCCTCCTCCTCTTCCTCCTCCTTTTTCTTCTATCACTGATTAATATCTCACAGGCTTCATGGTAAAATTTCTTGGAGGAACTTTATTTTAAATTTCATCTACTTTATACAGATTTAAGTTCATTCTACTATTGGTTTAATCAATAGAACTTCTGAGTTGTTTTGACTAAGAGCAAAACTATCCTTAGGAAGTTTTAACGATCCTGAATCTAAATTATCTTAGGGTACCAAATTGAGGGTTGCATTTTGAAACAATGCACACTGTCAATAACGTCAAACTGTTTACATCTCGGCTTGTATAGCCAAGGGCAGGAAAATAAACTTTCCAATCCTTTTACTTGAAGTTGAATGGAAGCAAAGACTTCTTCAGACAGACTATGACAGTCCGATCAC
Organism: Rhabdophis nuchalis; assembly: GCA_039707465.1. Classification (NCBI taxonomy): domain Eukaryota; kingdom Metazoa; phylum Chordata; class Lepidosauria; order Squamata; family Natricidae; genus Rhabdophis; species Rhabdophis nuchalis. The sequence continues at coordinate 8,544,121 of CM077651.1, read as the reverse complement.
TAGATTAAGTGAGGTTTTACTCAGTTAATCAGCTTTCTCATGTTACTATTTACTCTTCATGATTAAGGTTCTTATAATCTGGCTAGGCATTTTCCGTCATGTCTCCCATTTTTTAAAAAAAGGAATGAGGGCTGCTAACTTTTATTGATCTTTCTCCCAAGGTCCTTTTTGGAAGCCTCTTAAATTTTCCTTCTCCCCTTCCCTTCCCCTTCCTTCTTTCCTTCCTTCTTCCTTCTCTTTCATTCCTTCCTTCCTTCTTTCTTCCTTCCTTCCTCCTTCCTTCCCTTCCTTCATTCCTTCCTTCCTTCCCTCTTCCCTTCCTTTCTTTCCCTTCCCTTCCCTCCTTCCCTTTCCCTTCCTTCCTTCCCTCCTTCTTCCTTCCTTCCTTCCGTCCCTCCCCCCTCCCCTTCCCTTCCCTTCCCATCCCTTCCCTTCCGTTAGGCATCCCTCATCCATACTATATTAATAGGTGTGCTGAAACTTTCAGACTTTTTGACAGTATTAGAACCACTGTGAATAAAAAGCCAGCATTTCTGGATATACTTCTGTCTCTGTCTCTGTCTGTCTCCTAGCATGGAACAGGACAGTTAATCAGGCTACCTTCTATTCTCCCTTGCTTGATTGCTTGTAAAATGGGTGACCCATCAGCTTAATGCAGCCTATCTGTCATATATCATGCAGCCTATCTGTCATATATCATGCTTTGCCTGTCCATTTATTCTCGGCAGCTTTTTGAAGTTTGATGGAAGCAGCAAAATTGAGGAAGCATACTGCTTGGTGGGTCTTAAAGGAAAGGGTTGAGTTTTAGGAATAGGCAGCGGTAAACTTCCAACAAATGCAGCCTTGATGTGCAAAACATTTCAAAGTGTTCTCTTTTGAGCCCAGCACAGATAGTTTTCACATTCCAAAAGGTTTTGAGCTTGAAGTGTCTTAAACATTTCTGTAACATTTAGAGTAGCAATCCTGTAAGGAAAAGAGACTCATGGCCTTAACTGTTGGAGAATGACAGCCAGTAATGGCATGGATATCAAAACTCTTCCACAGGATATCAATAAGTTGACGTCAATGTTGTCAGAGTTTGTTGCAGCGATCGCATCCAGAAAGCACACACAGGTAACTGATTCAGCAGGATTCATTAACTTCTCTTTATATATAATATAACACATTTATTTATTTATTTTATTTTATTAAATTTATACCCCGCCCTTCTCCTAAAAAAGGACCCATGAAGTAAATATGCAATACCAAAAGCAGGTTTTACAGCATGGTAGTAAATACAAGCAAAACAGGCAGGTGGTTTGAATCCCTAGCACCGCGTAATGGAGTGAGCTCCTGCTACTTTTCTCAGCTTCTGCCAACCTAGCAGTTCGAAAGCATGTAAAAATGCAAGTAGAAAAATAGGAACCACCTTTGGTGGGAAGGTAACAGCGTCCCGTGCGCTTTTGACATTTAGTTATGCCAGCCACATGACCACAGAGACATCTTCGGACAGTGTTGGCTCTTTGGCTTTGAAATGGAGATGAGCACTGCCCCCTAGAGTTAAGAATGACTAGCACATATGTGTGAAGGAAACCTTTACCTTATGTAGTATTCATTTTTCAATAATAACAAGAGTTTGGAACAACTTTTTGAACATGACTGTTTCTCTGTGTTTGCAAAGTGTGTGTCCATGACAGAAGGAGACTGACTTAGTTCTTCTACATTTTTTTAAAATTTTATTTTTAATTTGACCTTAAGTGCCACATTGTGATATGCCAAATCAAGTCATGTTGATGATGCAAAATTGGATCATGCCACAGATCCCAGGCTGAGTGATGAAATTTGACAAGACGTGTCAAAATGTGACACAACCATTCTGAATCCAGAAATAATGGGCCTCCTGAAAACACTACTTCGGTTCATAATTCCCCGAAAGATTGATCTTTCTTTGTGGTTAAACATGAACGCACCAGGGCAAAGAATTTCATTTGCTCTAAAGCATACAAAATGCATCTGGGGACAAAGAAGGAAAATATGCTTTGACTCCTTGACAGGAAACTCTGTGCTAATATATAAAAGAATTCCTCACCCCATTGCCTTAAATTAAAGGCAGCTGTTGCCTATGTCTTTTACACAACTATATTATGGGTGACAGGGGCGTGGTGGCTCAGCGGCTAAGAAGCTGAGTTTGTCGATCAGAAAGGTCAACAGTTCAGCAGTTTGAATCCCTAGCCCTGCATAACGGAGTGAGCTCCCATTACTCGTCCCAGTTTCTGCCAACCTAGCAGTTTGAAAGCATGTAAAAATGCAAGAAGAAAAATAGGGACCACCTTTGGTGGGAAGGGAACAGCGTTCCATGCACCTTCGGCATTTAGTCATGCCACCCACATGACCACGGAGACGTCTTTGAATAGTGCTGGCTCTTCGGCTTTGAAACAGAGATGTGCACTGCCCCCTAGAGTCAGGAATGACTAACACATATGTGTGATGGGAAACTTTACCGTTACCTTATAATGGGTGAAGAAAATTCCTTATGCCATTGCCAATCATGCTAGTCACTTCTGCTTTACTTACCTTCCCATTCAGAATCATTTCCAGATAGACATGACAATTGCATGGATCTCATTTCATCAAGGACTAATTAGAAGCCAGCATAATATAAAGCTTAGACTATTGGACTAGGATCAGGAAGATACTCTACAGGGATGGGGGGGAAAGGGAAAATTCCCAGCTTTGCAACCTTGAACTCTGAAAAGTAGAATGAAACAAATAAAGCAGTAAGAAAATAGTAACAGAGTTGGAAGGGACCTTGGAGATCTTCTATTTCAACTCCTTGCTCAAGCAGGAAACCCTATAGCATGTCACACAAATCATTGTCCAATCACATCTAAAAAATTGTGTTGGAACATCCACAACTTCTGGAGACAAGTCATTCCACTGATTAATTATTCTGTCAGGACACTCTTTCATTCTAAGTTGGTTAGAAGAGGAGGAGGAGGAGGAAGAAAGAGGAGGAGGAGGAGGAGGAGGAGGAGGAGGAGGAGGAGGAGGAGGAGAACAAAAACAACAAGATGTCAAAAGAGAAGACATAGAAGACATCGAAAGAGAAGGAGGAAGAGAAGGAGGAAGAGGAGAAGAAGAAGAAGAAGAAGAAGAAGAAGAAGAAGAAGAAGAAGAAGAAGAAGAAGAAGAAGAAGAAGAAGAAGAAGAAGAAGAAGAAGAAGAAGAAGAAGGGCAGATATAAAATGTGCTATCTTATCTAGAACTTTCAGACGTTCCATCACTGAAATAAAAATGCAAATCAAGACTGTACCTACTAAGAGTCTGGAATCATTCAAGGTGATCTTACTGCAACTATCTGCTTAAATAGTTCTCTATAATCCTAGGTTTCGAACAGCATCCCGATATGGCCATTCAAATCTTGATGTCACGTATCTCCCATAAAGTAAATGTCCTGCTCAGATTTAAAGCCAGAGGAGATATTTCCTAGTGATCCCGGTTTGGAATTTCAATCAGCAACAAAGCATAAGAGGCACCGTGGCCACACTGGTAGAGCCTTTGCAATGCATACTAATAGTCTTCAGTTCAGACAGTATCTGGCTTTCCAGTTCAGGTTTTTTTTCCTGGGGGTTGTGTGAAAGACAAGCTGAATGCCCCAGAGAACTGTAGTAGAATAGGGAATTCTGTTGGACAAATACGGATCTAGTATAAAACTGTTTGCTAGAATGCTCATCTGATGCTCAAAGCAAGATGAACAGAAAACTATATATACTGCCCTGGGGTTTAGTAGTCTCATGATATTTGGTAGAGAATGTTTCTAAATTGTTTCATCTTTTTTTTCTTCCTATGGTACCTTGCAGCTATATAAATCTAAACAGGAACACAATGATGTTTTCAGTATTGCTGTTGACAGTGAACCAGGATTTAGATTCTACAGCATAAGTTAAGTTGCTGTTCTTAGTACTCGTTGCACAAGGTCAAAGCTGGCGTGTTTTTCAACTGGACTGATACCAAGGTTGTACAGCAAAAGCTTTTAGTATAGATATGATTCCTTCCCCCTGATGGCATCCCATAAATCTTTAAAGACCCCTCTGTCTTCCCAACCATGGGTGGATATCAGAGGTTGTATTCAGCAGGTTCTGACCAGTTCTGGAGAGCCAGTAGTAGAAATTTTGTGTAGTTCGGAGAACCAGTAAATACCACCTCTGACTGGCTCCGCCTCCATCTATTCTCTGCCTCCTGAGTCCAAGCTGATTGGGAGGAAATGGAGATTTTACAGTATCCTTCCCCTGGAGTGAGGAGGGAATGGAGATTTTACACTATCCTTCCCCTGGAGTGGGGAGGAAATGGAGATTTTACAGTGTCCTTCCCCTGCCATGCCCACCAAGCCAGCCCACCAAGCCATGCCCACAGAACTGGTAGTAAAAAAATTTGAATCCCACCACTGGTGGAGATGAATTGTAGATTGAGATACTCTCATGGAGAACAGAATTGCAGAACAATTCTGGACCATTGCTACACATATTCCACAGCTGAAGAAGGTTCTTGGGTGAGAAGCAAAACATCTTCAAAAAAAAAAACCCAGAAAGTCCAGTTGCCTCCTGAAAAACCATCTTTGGGACAACCATGACCTGGACGATTGAGAATCTCCATAGACATTTAGCGATACACATTGAGATGAACACCTTTCGAATGATGAGGGAATATGATTTCCCGAAAAATTGCAGAGTACGGTAACCATTTATGGTCCTGTTTGAGATGCAGACAGGACCGACTCATCCCCAACAACTTGCACCTGTGCTCAACAAAGAAGGAACACGGAGCAGAAAACTTCCTGCAGAAAGCACAGCTCCAACTTCTCCATGAAAGAATAATAGAGCTGAAGAAGCTTCTTAGATAAAAAGCAAAACGTCTTGAAAGAAAAACCAGAAAGTCCAATTGCCTCTTGAAAAAGCACTTTTGGGACAACCTTGACTTGGATGACTAAGACTCTCTACAGACATCCTTGTGACTATGTTGGTGAAGTGTTGGAGGACTAAGAATCTCCATAGACATTTGGCAATATCATACAACACTTCTTGCCTGCCATTTTTATTTTCTTCTTCTGTAAGTCTTTTCACCACTAAGGGTCAACCTTTATTTCTCAATTTTCGAGTTCCCTTTGACAAGGACATGGAACGCATCCCATGGGTGTGGGTTTCAATTTCACCTTAATTGAGAAGGTTTACAGAGACTTCAAAAAAGGAGCCAATGAGTAGCTTCAAAATCCCACTTCAGGCAATAAAAGCTTATATGAACGAAATGTGGCTATGGAAAAAGAAGGCCGAGAGGAAGCGGACCTCTCTTTAAAAAGAGGAAATAACAGCATCAGAAGCTAGAAGGCTACTGAACCACTGGGATCTGTGTGAATTTCCAACCTATTGGTGCCAGAGGCAAAGAAATCGGATGAGTAAAGTGCAAGATGTTGTGTTCAATTTGTGCCATGACTGGGTTTTAGACTCAAATTAGCCCTGAATGTCCAAGGGAATATTGGCCAGTTTTCTACAATTCCATCCAGGCTTACCAGCAGCAATGAGTGCTTAGTGACTGATTTCTGTATTTTCAGCGTTGCTATGGGAAACCACTGCAAAACTCAACTTCAAGACCAGATTTAATTTACTGCAACTCAATAAAAAGCAAAAGGATCCCCACCCCATTTCTTTGCAACATTTCCTTTATTTCTCGCTTAAGTTTAAATGGTTCCATTGTGTAAATCAAAGTCATGATCGTGTTCTGCAGTTCTCATCAAGGAAATATATGGACGACTTTAATTTTATTCGTCCTAGAAGAAGGTGGTTGGATAGAATTAAAGGGGATTCATTTTGAGGGATGAGAAATTAATCAATCCACCACAAAGTTTATTCATAAGGAGAAGAATTATGCATATATGTAGCTTTCAAATATGACTGGCTTTAAGGAATATTTTTTTAAAAATTAGAAGAAAAAGAAAAACTCTAGGAGAAATAAAACAGCAATGAACAGGAAATGCAAAGTCATGAACAGAAAGTTCAAAGTCATGAACAGGAAATTTAAAATCATGAACAAATGCAAAGTCAAAATCGGAAAGGTGACAAATTTGGGCTAAATTGGTGCCACAAAGAAGAGGGAGTCAAGCTATTCTCCAAAGCACCTGAGGGCAGGACAAGAAGCAATGGGTGGAAACTAATCAAGGAGAGAAGCAACTTGGAACTAAGGAGAAATTTCCTGACAGTTAGAACAATTCATCAGTGGAACAGCTTGCCTCCAGAAGTTGTGAATGCCCCAACCCTGGAAGTCTTTAAAAAGATGTTAGATAGCCATTTGTCTGAAATGGTATAAGGGGGTTGGACTAGAAGACCTACAAGGTCCCTTCCAACTCTGCTATTGTATTGTATTATTGTAAATACATTGAAATTTTAAATGGGGTAAATGAGGAATCAGGAAATAAATAATACCTAATGAATCTACTCCCTGATAATTCTCTAGTACTGTTATGACCAACATTCTTCAACTTCCTAGTCACTTAAGAGTTTAGATTGCCTGTTAAAGGCCATTCCCCCATTGAGTTAGTAGTTTCCTATTGTGGCCCTCAATGGATGCACTCAAGCATTGACTTAATAAACATGGCATCGGAATCTGAATCTGAGGAGGAAGACAAACAGCTGACAGTGAGCCGAAGAATGGCTCTGTTGGCTGTGGAGGAAACTGGGGAAGGGCAAAGTCAGGCTCGGCAGAGCAAGGGAGAGGTAGAAAAAGGGAGAGGAGGCTCAGATGAAGACAAGGCCCACCCTCTCCTCATCCTAGGGCATGCAGGGAAGAACGGAGAAGAAAGCAACATGAGTTGTGTGGCTTACAAGGGAGGAAAGGGCCCTGATTTCCTTCACAAGGCACACCTGGGGATGGAGTTTAAAGGAGAGGAAAATGGGAGGGGCGGTAGTCAGGAACAAACACTGAGATCATCTGGTGTTAACTGCTTATCTGAGTTCCTGGCATCCTTCCAACTGGTTTGATTTACTGCTGTGCTACTTCACTTCTGGAACTCCTTATCTTGCTTGCCCTGCCGAATTAATTATCTTATCTTGCCTTGTTGGATTTATAGTTGGAAGTTTTCTGCTTACAATGTTTGAACTGAAGTATTTTCAGCCAAAGGCTGCTACAGGTTTGTGGAAGAGGTTTTTCTCCAGGCTGGAGAGCTGAAAGGGACGTTGAGGGCACAGTTGGTGTTAATACTCATACCAGTTCTCTGGCTGTGTTGTCTTTGTGCCACGCCCCATCACAAATCATTTCAACGTACAGCCGTGCACACATCGGCAGCACGCAAACAACAAACCAACAAAATTATCTTCTGACAGTTGAGATCAGTGTTAAAGCAGAAACCCTGATAATGCCAACAGAAGCTGACTATTTCTATTTGCATTGTATTGCACTTAGATGCATCTGGATGGCTGGAAACTTGTTCCTGTTTTCTTACCTGTGCCAATTCAAATGTACAGTGGTACCTCGGTTCACGAACGCCTCTGTTCACGAACAACTCGGTTCACGAACAGAAAAGTTCATAAAAATATGCTCCGGTTCACAAACTCCGCTTCGGTTCACGAACAGAAAAGTTCATAAAAATATGGTCTGGTTCACGAACTCCGCTTCTGTTCACGAACTCCGCCTCGGTTCACGAACTCCGCCTCGGTTCACAACCAATTTGGTTCGCGACCAGAGTCAGTTCAAAAATTAAAACGGATTAACTGGATTTACATTAAACCCTATGGGAAACTGTGCCTCGGTTCACAACCAATTCAGTTCGCGACCAGAGTCAGTTTACGAATTAAGTTCGTGAACCGAGGTACTACTGTAATTGAAATAAGGGACCAACTGAGCACTATAGAACATAGAATAATAGAGTTGGAAGGGACTTTGGAGGTCTTCTAGTCCAAGCCCCTGCTCAAGTAGGAGACCCTATGACAGGAGTGTCAAACTCAATTTCATTGAGGGCCACATCAGGGTTGTCTTCGACCTCAGGGGACCAGGGTGGGCTTGCAGTCGTCCCAAAAGGGCCAGTCCTTCACTGTTTCCAGGGCTGCCCTGTTGGCCAGATCTAAGCATCCCATGGGGTAGATCTGGCCCACAGGCCTTGAGTTTGATACCCCTGCCCTATACCAATTCAGATAAGTGATAAATCCAGTCTCTTCTTAAAAACCTGCATCAATGGGGTAATCACAGATTCTGAAGACAATTGATTAATTGTTCTGACCATTTGGAAACTGTTCCCTAGTTCTAGACTGCTCCTCTCCTTGATTAATTTCCAACATGACTTTCTTTCTGTGTGATATTTTTTCACATACCACCAGTCTCTACAAAATTATGCTAATTTCCCTTATTTTTGCGTTGTGGAATAATTTTTGCCTGTAGCAAATTTTGCAATGAGTTTGAAAGGTCCTGCTGAAGTTTAATATCTTCAGGAATTCCAAAGGATACTAAAAGAATTTTAACAAGAAAGATTTTGCCCCCAAGGCATTGTTCACAAATGGATTTGAAAATTTGCATGAATAGCCATTAAGACGAATTGGGACAGAATTATTCAGGAAAGTCATCTATAGGAATTTCAAGAGCTCCTGGTTGTGTTTCATTTGTCATGTATGGCATCAATGTTGGGTTATGGAAAGTGTGCTTTTTCGATGTTTACTTACATAGGAAATTACTGACCAAACTCAAAGTTTACTGAGCAGTAGTGCTAACTACCCTGATGTATGCCAGTGAGACAATTGAACCACTTCCGCATGACCTCCCCCCGTGGAATTCTGAGGATCCTCTGGCAGGACAAAGTGCCCAACACAGAAGTCCACTCCAGAGCGGGCCTGCCATCAGTTCTCACCTTGATGATCCCACACTGGGCAAGTCATATTGCAAGGATGCCAGACCACCGCATCCCCTTACAACTCTCTATGGTGAGCTGTTTCAAGGAAAGCGATCGCACTGGGGACAAAGGAAGTGATACAAAGACAGGAGTGAAAGCCTCCTTCAAGTCCCTGGATATCAACACCACCTCCTGGGAAACCCCGGCACAAGACCGATCGACATGGCGCACACTGATCCCCCAAGGCTGCCAGACATCTGAGGGCAGAAGACCAACCATAGCACAAGAGAAGCGAGCACTTCACAAAGCCAGAGCTGCAAATGCTGCAACAGTGGTGCCCTCACAGGTCTGTCCAACATATTTCATGCCTGTATAGGCCTTACCAGCCACCTGCAGACATATCATGGACAGCCCACCACCTGTTAGATGTCAAGGTTGTTGGGGATATCTCTTTTAGGAGACATAAAGTTGTGCAGCAGAATGTGCAGCTAGAGAAACGTTGCTAGTAGACACATAAATAGCGTCTCAGACACTGCTAGTAAAAACCAGTAGCTTTACTTGTGATGTAAAACTGAACCACTGCTTCACAAGCAGTGATAGTAGGTATTGAATCAAATACAGTCCTTAACTCACAAGCAGTTGCTTACAGTCGCAATCCACGATTCTTCATTGTTCAGTCAGTCAATCAGTCAGTCACAGCGAGCAGAGAGAGAGTGAGCTCTCCTGACTTCCTCTTATTGCTGAGTTAATTACAGCTGCTAATTAGATTCAGACATTTAAAGTAACAAAGACCATTTGTTATCATGGCTTATATATATTGCCTACCCAACACTAGGATTATACTCCTAACAAAGGTCCTCTTTGAACACGATGGACAAACATCATCATATCATCAATGTTGGATTATGGAAAATGTGCTTTTTCGAAGTTTGCCTTCATAGAAAGAAGATTGAATGATTAGAATTGTTGCATGGGAATATTGCTCAGATATTATATCAAAATTATTTGATCTTTAGAGGACTAATATTTATTCTTAGAAGGATGGAATTGCTGGAAGCTGAATGAATAGGTTGGAACATCTTTTGTTGATAAGTACATGAATTTGCTGTCCTACAGTTGGCCAACAAGCTTTAAAGAAAATTCAAGTGGGAAAATTCAAGTGGGTCCTTCTATTCTTCTAATCTGAATGATCCCCCACTAAACAGCAGAAAACTCCTTCTGATATTCAACCTAAATTTCATTTCATTAAAGTCAAACACAACAGATTACATATTTAACCCAAAACATGCCCATTCCCTCCTCCACGTGACATCATTTATAGTTGATATTTGGAGTAGAGTAGATATTTATTTCACATCATCTGTCCTTCTTCTCTTTTGGAAGCTAACTATAGGACCGTGATGGCAAACCTATGGCATGCCACAGGACCACAGAGATATCTTCAGACAGTGCTGGCTCTTCATCTTTGAAACAGAGATGAGCACCGCCCCCTAGAGTTGGGTGTGACTAGCACATATGCGGGAGGGGAACCTTTACCTTTACTTACTAGCCATATCAAACATGCATTCAATCACAGATAAGGAGAAGCTGTGTGCCCACAATGTTTGCTATCTTGTCTTTCCAGAAACGAGACATTAGGATGCATGATCTGTCCTCTTGAGAATTTCTCCACTTTCTGGAGGGCTTTGGGTCCCTCTGCCAAAATCTGCAATAGAAAAGAATGTGGGAGAAACCCTTCTATTTGCAAGGAGATGACCAAATACAACAGTTTGGATCCAAAGTATGGATTTCAGTGAGGTCCTTTTTGTGAGCTGAATTTTGCATTTTACAAAAGGGCAAGAAGTGGTTTAGTTGAACATGAAAATTATGCATGGTTGTCAGCCAGTTGGACTGATATCTGGTTGGGCCTTTCACTAGAATAAATTTAAAAGCAGTGAGTGGAACATGGTCCATGCCTATTGTAGGACAACTGGTCATTTAGGTAGAAGGCCAAGATTCTGAGAAATCTCCTGGGCTTTTGTAGCCACTTTCTATGCACAATAAATAAACAGAAAAAACATATCTTATTCATCTTGTGCTCCCAGTTCCCAGTTCAGTGAGTTTGTTCCAATTTTAGGAATACCTACGAGGGATGTGTTTTCCCCCATGAGCATTGCTAATCAATAGATGGAAAATGCATATTCAAATTACATGGATAGTTGACCTACAAATGCAACAGATGATATGCAAGATCCAGAAGAAGGCAACCGAAGGTTGAAGAAAGCGTTGGAAGTAATGTCCATCTGGGTTCAATTCCAAGTGGGAAGATAGACATTGGAAACATGGAGGCTGCTTGGAAAGATGGTTTAATGCCGTGGAGCTCCTGGGTTAAAAGGAAGGGAGGTGCTGAGCGTCCCTGGGCCCCACCATAAGAGTTTTCTGTTCCTGTGTAAGACATGTATTGGGTTTTTTTTTGCCCATTTTTAATTTTTTTATTCTCTTACATACCATTATTAGTATACATTCACATAATTGTTACTCTTCTTTACATTTATCATTCTTATAGATTTGTTATTTCATTTCATAGGTTATAACATACAGTTTGGGTTGCTTTATTTACCATCCCTTCCACCTGTTGTAACACCAACTTATTTTCCCTTTCTTTTCTCTGTCCCTCCCTTCTCTACTTCCTTCCTTCCTCCTCTCCTTCCTCTTCCTTCTTCCCTTACGTTTCTCCTACTCCTACTCTTCCTCTTCCTCTTCATTTCTCCTACTCCTACTCTTCCTCTTCCCCTTCCTACCCTTTCTCCTTCTCTTTCTCTCCCTTCCACCCTCCTCTCCTTACCTCTTTCTTCCTTCTCTCCTCTTCCTCTCCTCCTCTCCTCCTCTCTCCCTTTCTTTTTCCGTTGTTATAGGTGTCTCTTTCAAATATCAATTTATGTTTCCTTGGGATGATATTTCCACAAACCCAAATATAATTTAATATCATTTCTTATCCCCTTACCTTCGCTAATCTATCCTATGTATTTTTCTCTCATTTATATCCCGATATATATATATAACAACTGCCTCACATGTAATACTTCCCTGGTTCGAATCCCAGTAAGGGTATGGCTAGCTGATGAGAGCTAAATAGCTTGAAATAGATCTATACTAGTCTCCCTTCATTTATTTATCAGCAAAAATGTCACACACACACACACACGTGTGTGTGTATATGTGTATATGTATATCTATATGTATATTTAGTATTTTCTTTTCTGTTTTCCCCCTCTTCCACCCCTTTCTCATTTAATAGTCCATCATCTAAGTTCTATAGCTTCCTCTTACTTTTCTAAGAAATGTATTCTGATTGGTGGTCAGACTCCTACAGGGTGAAGGTCTTAGCTAACTTTGTAGGCTGTCTGTGTCCCAGGCTTGCTTGAGCCATTGCTGGCTGATGTAACCTTCCCAGGTGCCATATGGTGAGATGGATAGAGAGCTAATCCTACCTTTGTTGAATCTTGGGTGAGGGCATTGGCCTATGAATAGACCTAGCTCTCTCTTTATCTCTTAAGGACATCTGCTGTGAGCTATTGAGGAAGATGGGGGCTTTTAAGAGTGAGTCTTAATAGCCAAAGAGATACATATTAAATTTGTAAGAAGGTCTACAAGGGAAAGGATCCTGAGAGCGCAGAGAGACAGTCCTTTAATTTACCAGCAGAAAGAGATTGCCATCTTGAAGCAGATCCCGAAGAAGATTAGAGAGATAAGAAGGAAGTATTCCTTCTTGTCTAAAAGATTATTTAAAAAGGGGGTCTGGTTCAAGTGGGTGATGCCAGAGGGAATGTTGGTGTTCTGGGAGGGAGGAAGAGTAAGAATTAAAACTATTGCAGAGGCGGAAGACCTTCTTAAAAACATTCCTCAATCCTGGAGGATGAAAATGGGGGAGCAGAGGGTGCCGCGGCCCCGCCCACTGGGGGCCAGGGAGAAGAAGATACAATTGCCAAAAGACTTAGATCTCAAAAGTGACTTTATTTCAGTACAGTATAACTTTTGTTTGGATGTTTATACATGATTGTTAGCATAGACTTTACAATGATATATTTGCATTTCTTTCCACTTTGTAGTACAAATGAAAACTTAATGTATTATCTATATTTTGGTATGAAGCCTCGGAAGGGGTCAACGACTTCGACATGAAGGTTCTCACAATATCTTTTCTACACCATACCCTTACCCTATTTGTAAAAAATTGTAAACCCAATAAAACTTTTTCAAAAAAAATAAAAAGAGTGAGTCTGCTTCCTGCCTTAAAAACATGTTTCTCCACTTCTCATCTAGGGAAATATCACATTCTGCCTTTTCAATATTTCCTAGGATATCTCATTTTTCCAGGAGAGGAGTGGGTGCTAACTTCATTCAGAAGAAACCCAATCAAAGGGAGCTTCAAAAATGGAGTCACCCAGGAAATCAGAGGAAAATGTCTGATTTATAAAAAATCTGTCCCAGGATTGGAATGTAGTGGAGGGACAGTACTAGTATGAGGGAAAAACTACGGGGAGGGAGGAGAAATAAGACAATTAGGAAGAATTTTGTAGGCAACAGGTAACAAAGCAAAAGAAAATTGAATATCAAGTTGTTTTAACTAGATATCTGTTTGAAAAGTAATGCTTGATTCCCCTTTTAAACGACTTTATAAGCTCTTCGCACAGTCACTCAGGTATTGGTGACATCTCGGCTGGACTACTGTAACGCTCTCTACATGGGGCTCCCCTTGAGGTGCACTCGAAGGTTACAGCTAGTCCAGAATGCGGCCGCGCGGGTAATTCTGGGTGCCGCAAGGCAGGCCCACATAACACCTCTCCTGCGCGAGCTGCACTGGCTGCCTGTGGCCTTTCGGGTGCGCTTCAAGGTGCTGACGACCATCTTCAAAGCGCTCCATGGCTCAGGGCCTAGCTATATTCGCGACCGCCTCTTGCCCCATACATCCCTTCGACCGATCCGCTCCCACAGAGAGGGCCTTCTCAGGGTACCGTCGGCCGCGCAATGCTGGTTGGCGGTGCCCAGGGGAAGAGCCTTCTCTGTGGCGGGCCCTGCCCTCTGGAATGACCTTCCCCCCGATCTACGCACCATTGTGGACCTCCGCCTCTTCCGCCAACATCTTAAAACTTACTTATTCCAACAAGCCGACCTAGCATAACCCCGTTTCTGATTTTATAGGGATAATTTTAAATTTTAGAGTGTTAGTATTTTAGCACAGGGAATTATTTAATTAGTTTTTAAAATTTTGGATTTTT
>CM077651.1:8292518-8527518 GCA_039707465.1 Rhabdophis nuchalis | reverse complement strand
GGTGGGTGGTAAAAGACCCTTCCCATAGGAAATAAAAGAGGAGCAAAAGGGGAGGGGAGTTTGCAGGAGACAATTAGTTCAATTCATTAGGGTGAAGATCTGTTCCTGACTTCTTGCCAAGTATTGTCTGCTAGATTAGTCCCTTCCATTGAAATGACATCAAGTTTGTATTCTTTCCAACACCCTCCAGCTCATTTTCAAAGGATTAGTTCATAAAGTTAAAACAAATCTTTAAAAAAAGAAGAAATCCAAACAGTGTCACTTTGAGGGTTCCAAATAGCATCTGAAAGTAAATCAGAGTTCGAGGCAAAGCATCCCTCAAAGTTCCAATTGATCAAGGGAGCCATGTTGGCACATCTGGGGAAACCCAAATCTGAAAACTTCCTGGTTTTCCACACCCAATTGAAAGTTCAAGATCTTGCCCCCACACCCACAAGTCCATCCCATGGTCCAATCATCCACTGCCATGCTGGCAGCTTCCACCCATCCAGTTCCAGTCAAGTGCAGAGATGCAAAGACAAAGGATGACCTTGGCTTTCTAGAAAGAATTTTGTCATGGCTACATAGCATCTAACTCTGTACAATCCTCCCTCCCATTTCCCCACAATAGAAAATGCATAGTAGAATAGTAGAAAGTGTGGCAGGCCAAAGATCCAAAAGAAAAGATGGCTGCAGATTATATACTTTTACTTTACTTACAAAAGGATGTAAAAACAATCAGCTAAATTAAGGTTGAGATACAATAATTGTAATAATTGATATGAAAAACAAATGATTATGGAAGAAACGCATAGAAATGTGTGATTAACTGATACATTTTTTATAATTTATAATTTGTAATGGGAGATGGCTTTTTATGGCTTTTTTGCTATTTTTGTTTCATCTATGTTTGTTTAAAATAAATAAAAATTACTTAAAAAAAAGATGGCTGCAGGATTGACAGTCACTTCTTCTGCGGGTGATTTCTCAGTGAAAAGTTGCTGTTTCAGAGAGAACGTGATTACACCCAAGAAGAATTTAACACTTACAGATGTTTGCCTTTTTATTCCTTTTCGTGTTTCATCTCATTTCGATCTTTAATGACATTACATTTTTATGGCGTTAAATTGAGCTTCTGTGTTCCTGCCTCTCCTCCCCGTTCTTGTATTAATTATATAGGTTATCTGAAAAATGTCACTTGGCTTCCAAGCTAGCACCAGGAGAAATAAAAACAGTCAAGGGGAAGAGAAGCCAATTTTGTCGTGTTAACTAACACTCACAAGAAATGCTCAGATGTCTTTGAAATAAAAAAGGTGCATTTTCAAAGAAAGGTCTTCTTCTTACCGGTGAGTGAACGTTCGCATTATCAACCTGATTGCCAAGAACTGTAACTCTATTTACCGTACTTTTTGGGGTATAAGATGCTCCGAAGTATAAGATGCACCTAGCTTTTTGGGGAGGGAAAAACTCTGCCTCTGCCTCCCAGCAATTTGTCTCTTTGCAGCAAACAGCCAACAGTACAGATGATATACAATTCAATTCAATTCAATTTATTTGATTTGTAGACCGCACCCTCTCCCCGAAGGGACTCGGGGCGGTGCACAGGACTTTAAAAACATATATAAATACAACAATACAATATTTAAAATAGAATTAAATTATTTACCTGCGCTAAAAGTTTAAAATCTTAAAACCTTAAAAACCCTTTACACTAATTCCCAGCAATCCCTATTAAAACAATTTAAATTTATATTACAGCCTAGGAAGGATAGATTAGGCCAGGCCGGCAAGATGAAAAAAGTAAGTTTTTAGCTTTTGGCGGAAGGAGCGGAGGTCCGTGGTTGTTCTCAGTTCGGGGGGTAACACCATTTTTCTTTTTATTTTTTATTTTAATCACATTTATATCCTGCCCTTCTCCACAAAGACCCAGGGCAGTGCACAGGAATTTAAAAACATATAAAACAATAAATACAAAATTTAAAAACATATTAAATTATAATCCTATGCTAAAATCCAATTTTAAAATCCCCAATTTAAAAATAGTCCCCATGGGATGTTAGGCTAGGCCGGCTTGCTGAAAAAGATGTCTTTAGACACTGGCAGAAGAGGCGGAGGTCAGTGATGGTACGCAATTCAGGGGGTAGGTCATTCCAAAGGGCAGGGCCTGCCACAGAGAAGGCTCTTCCCCTGGGTGTCGCCAGTCGGCATTGACCGGCCGACGGCATCCTGAGAAGGCCCTCTCCGTGGGAGCGGAGCAGCCGAAGGGATGTATAGGGCAGGAGGCGGTCTCGCATATAACTAGGCCCCGAGCCATGGAGCGCTTTAAAGATGGTAACACCACTGTTTGTGGTGTTACATTTCAGACTATACTTGTATAGATGCAGTTAAAATTGATGGGCTTTCTGGAAGTGTAGTTATTTCTGCTGTTTAAAAGAAGATACAATAGAACTGGGCCTCTTCAGATCAAGCATGCATTTTAAAAAGCTTCTTCATTTTGTTAAGTTGCCTAGAACAATAATAAAGCAGCCTTTAAAAAATAAGTCTAATAATTTGAATATTCTACAGGCATTTATAATTATTTATAGTATCCTTGCAGCAAGCAGCAAACAGCCTGTTTTAGTTTAGCCTGATTAGCAAAAGAAAAACAAAACCTGCCTCTAACTCCCAGCAATTTGCCTCCTTGCAGAAAATAGCAAACATCCCATTTCAATTTCAATTTCAGTTTCACCATGGTTTCTCAATGACCAGCTGTTTCAGGCTGCAGGGATTGCTATAGCCTGTTGCCACCTCCGCAAGCCCCGTTTTCCCTATTTGCTACAAGGAAGTAAATTGCTGGGAGGCAGAGGCCAAAGGACGGGGGCCGGTGGATGGGCGAGGCTACATCTGGATGGGAAGAAATGGACTCAGGCTCAACCCGACCAAGACCGAGTGGCTGTGGTTTCCGGCTGCCCGATTCAACCAGCTGACTCCATCGCTGGCCATAGGGGGCGAACATCTTGCCCCTGTGGATGGGGCGCGCAACTTGGGTGTCCTCCTGGATGCCCGGCTGTCCATGGAAGATCAAGTGACAGCCGTGGCCAGGGGGGCGTTTCACCAGGTTCGCCTGGTTCGCCAGTTGCGCCCCCTATTGGATCGGGACGCCCTTCGCACAGTCACTCATGCTCTCGTGACATCCCGACTGGACTATTGTAACTCTCTCTACATGGGGCTCCCCTTGAGGTGCACCCGGAGACTTCAGCTGGTCCAGAATGCAGCCGCGCGAGCAATTATGGGAACCTCAAGGTTTACCCACGTAACACCGCTCTTGCGCGAGCTGCACTGGCTGCCTGTCGTCTTCCGGGTGCGCTTCAAGGTGCTAGTCATCATCTTTAAAGCGCTCCATGGCTCGGGACCTAGCTATCTGCGGGATCGGATCCTGCCTCATACATCCTCACGGCCGATTCGCTCTCACAGAGAGGGACTTCTCCGGGTGCCGTCCACTAGACTTTGTCAGCGGGCGACGCCCAGGGGAAGGGCCTTCTCTGTGGCGGGCCCAGCCCTGTGGAACGACCTTCCCCCCAACATTAGAACAACTACGGACCTCCGCTCCTTCCGTCTAAAATTAAAAACACACCTTTTCTGCTTGGCCGGCCTAGGGTAGTCTCTCTATCTATGGTTTTTTTTAGTAAATTTAATTGGGAATTTTAGTGAACGTCAATTGGGAATTTTAGCACAGGAATAATGTTTAATTTGCCTTTTAATTATGTATGTATATTTGTATATGTATATTTATTGTCTTTTATCTTCCCTGTGCACCGCTCCGAGTTTAAAGTTTATTATTATTATTATTATTATTATTATTATTATTATTATTATTATTATTATTATTATTATTATTATTATTATTATTATTATTATTATTATTATTATTCTTCGGTGTATAAGATGCACCCACATTTTCACCCACTTTTGTGGGGGGAGTGTGTCTTATACTCTGAAAAATACAGTATATTTATCTCAGGAAATTCAGAGGTGGGCGGGGGGCTGCTATTTGCATTGAGGAAAAGGAAGAAATAAAAAGTATTAAGAAGTGAAGAGAACAGGGCAAGATTTGCAATTTTTATATTGATGAACTACGGAGTGAATTTGTGTCACTGGGGGAAAAAAAAGAGAATGACTCTTTTGGGGTAATAGAGAGGTTCATTGTTGCATTTAATCAGAATGTATCATGTTGGTTGAAATGTGTGGATATGTTGTACAGGTATCAATGCTGAGACTCTAGAGAGAGTGCAGAGAAGAGCAACAAAGATGATTAGGGGGCTGAAGGCTAAAACATATGAAGAACAGTTGCAGGAACTGGGTAGGTCTAGTTGAATGAAAAGAAGGACTAGGGGAGACATGATAGCAGTGTTCCAATATCTCAGGGGTTGCCACAAAGAAGAGGGAGTCAAGCTATTCTCCAAAGCACCTGAGGTCAGGACAAGAAGCAATGGGTGGAAACTAATCAAGGAGATAAGCAACCTAGAACTAAGGATAAATTTCCTGACAGTGAGAACAATTAATCAGTGAAACAACCTGCCTTCAGAAGTTGTGAATGCTCCAACACTGGATGTTTTTAAGAAGATTTTAGAGAACCATTTGTCTGAAGTGGTGTAGGGTTTCCTGCCTAAGCAGGGAGTTGGACTAGAAGACCACTTCATAGTGCTTTTATAGTCCTCTCTAAACAGTTTACAGAGTCAGCATATTGGCCCCAGCAATCTGGGTTCTCATTTTACCCACCTCGGAAGGATGGAAGACTAAGTCAACCTTGAACCGGTGAGATTTGAACTGCCGAATTGCAACCAGCAGTCACTTGAGGCATCAAATATTATGTGGGTGGTAAGAAACCTGCATTATATTTTGATACCATTTTTTTAGCCTGGTGCTATTAGCTTTATAAGTTGCAATGCAGACAACTTATTCAAGGAAGTCATATGATGGACTTCATCACCAACCTTTTTGTGTTGAAGACAGGACCCATGATTTGAGTAAAACAGATTCTTCTTCTCCTTGTGCTGAATCTATCACTGGATGTTGGTGA
The DNA here is from genome assembly GCA_039707465.1 of Rhabdophis nuchalis. Taxonomy (NCBI): domain Eukaryota; kingdom Metazoa; phylum Chordata; class Lepidosauria; order Squamata; family Natricidae; genus Rhabdophis; species Rhabdophis nuchalis. The sequence continues at coordinate 8,522,480 of CM077651.1, read as the reverse complement.
TCCTATTTGGCGATCCTATTTGGTAAAATAGATAGAAAATAGAATTGTGTTCTGATCTAGATTTCCCCAGCAGCACAAAGCTGAGTCCTCATCTCGAGAAATCCTTTTCATTTAATTTACAGTGAATTTCTCTCCAGCAAAGTCCCAGCACCCAGTCTTTCTAGAGATTTCATAACTACAGACTTTTCTCAGGCTTGGAGAGTGGCCAGGCCGATATCTTTCATATGCTGCAATACTTGGCAGGAATGCAGGAATGAATGAATCGTCTCCTGCAAACACCCCTCCCCTTTTGCTCCTCTTTTATTTCCTCTTGGAGGGGCCTTTTACCACCCACCTGTGGCCTTACTCCCAAGTCAACCCTTGTTCCTTAGCTGTTCCCTTCGTCTGGCAACTCTGTGCATGCACATACTGGGAACAGTCTCCAGCTGCTCTTCTGCCTCACTGATGTCTGACTCTGAAGGTAGCTGATAACTGTCAGACAGCCTTGGCCCCCTCTATGCCTCTGACACAGAGCCCTCCTCAGAGCCTTTCCCAGACTCCAGGACCGGCCCACTGGCAGGCCACAACAAATTGTCATTTAACTCTATCCAGATCAAACTGCCTAAAGTTAAAGCTTACTTCACCTCAATAATTTTAAGACAGGCCATACGATAATAAGAATTAAAAGAAGAATTACTGAGATTCCTTAAAGGGATTCTGAACATCTCGCTTTAATCAGAATCTATCATTCTCAAGATGTGCAAATGGGAGGGCTGAGAACAATGCCCTGTGGCTCAAGTAAAACTCTCAGCTGTTCCAGATTGTGGGGGAAATTATTCCACTTCCTTTTAAAATGCCACTTCTGGGGGGGGAGGGGGGGACCTTATGTTATTAAAAAAAAATAATCTGGTATAATTGAATGCATTCAAACATTTGATGCTGATGCCTTGCCAAAAGAATTTGAAACTCCCAGGTGCAGGAACAAGGAGATTGATTGGAAGTCCTTAAGTCTAAAGTAAAGACAACAATAAGTACAATTCCCCAGTTTTGACTATGTTTCAGAATGGTCGTGCAATTGACGACTTCAAATCTCAACTAACAAATGCTATTTCCTACACATTGGCAACAAGAATCAGAACATCAAATAAAAGCTGGGCATATACGACATCATAGATGACCCTCACTCTGTCAAGGACCTAGGACTACTTATATCAAATGATCTAAGTGTCCAGAGCTCACTGTAACAGCATTGCCAAAAAGGCATTAAGAGTTGTTAACCTAACCTTATGAAACTTCTTCTGCCATAACGTTGTATTGCAAACTAGGGCATACAAAACCTTTGCCAGACCAGTTCTTGAATACAGCTTTACTTTTACTTTTACTTTTATTACATTTCTATACCACCCTCTCTCCCCAACGGGACTCAGGGTGGTGCACAGGAATAATGAAAAAAGAGATAATAAATACAGTCAAACGTAGTTAAAAATAGATTAAATCAATTTTGAGACCCGTGCTAAAATTAAAATTAATTAAAACCCTGACTAAAAATCAATAATAAAAACTATGCCAGGCTGGCCACATGAAAAAAGTGTGTTTTTAATGCCCGGCGAAAGAGGCGTAGGTCCGTGATTGTACGAAGGTCGGGGGGCAGGTTGTTCCAGAGGGCGGGGCCTGCCACAGAGAAGGCTCTTTCCCCTGGGAGTCGCCAGCTGGCATTGACCAGCAGACGGCAACCTCAGGAGGTCCTCCCTGTGGGAGCGGACAGGAGGCGGTCCCGCAAATAACCAGGACCTATGCCATGGAGCACTTTAAAGATGGTCACTAGTACCTTGAAGTGCACCCGGAAGGCCACAGGCAGCTACTTGGAATCAACATTGTACAACAGACATTAATACAATTGAGCGAGTGCAGAGGTATTTCACGAGAAGAGTCCTCCATTCCTCTGCTTACAATAGAATTCCTTATGCCACCAGGCTCAAAGTTTTGTGCTTGGACAACCTGGAACTATGCCGCCTATGGTCTGACCTAAGTGTAGTACACAAAATTATCTGCTACAATGTCCTACCTGTCAACAACTTCTTCAGCTTCAACCTCAAACAATAGATACAAACTCAAGGTAAACCGCTCCAAACTCCATTGCAGAAAATACAACTTCTTTAACAGAGTGGTCAATACCTGGAATGCTCTACCTGACTGCATTGTTTCATCCTCAAACCCCCACAGCTTCAACCTTCAACTGTCTATTGTGGACCTCATCCCATTTCTAAGAGGTCCATAAAGGGGGGGTGCATAAGTGCATCAGAATGCCTACCATCCCTGTCCTTCTGTCCCCATTTATTTGTACTCATTTCCTTGTTTATGTCCATGTTTATACTTTATACCTGTTATCTTGAACAGATTTGACAAACTAAATAAATAAATAAAAATACTTAAAGAATGTTGGAAACGGGTTGCAAGATTGTTGATACCCATCACATGCAAAACCAGTCTTGAAAAACAAAACAACAACCCAATTTCTATTCCAAGGATGACTTTTGGCCTCGTCTTGTCCCACTTTAGACTTTGTAGTCCCCAAAAGTTTTTCAACTAAACATTGCACAACATTGTTGCTTTCTTCACCTTTGTATTTGAAAGATCATTCCCACCTCTATAATCTGTCATAGACGTCTAAGATAAATAATGCAAGACAATTACTTTAAACGAAAGATATCCACTTCAACAAGAATTACATTATTAAGTCCCCCAGAGCTGGCTATTTTGTACCCACAAACAAAAAAACCCCAACCCCCCCCCCTTTTTTCAAGTCGAACTGCAAACGATTTCCATCGAGATAAATCTGTTTTGGTTTTTGGTGTTGAAAAAGCAGCTGGAAAAAAAAATTGCCTGGAGGTGAAACTGTCATTAGTTGTGATCTTCAGCTCTTTCCTGGGAGATCCTTTTTAACATCAATGGTGGAATTACTTTGGAATAAATGATGTGATTGTGTCAGACGTTATTGTCACAGCTGTGTTTGTCATGGTGGAAGAACATCAAAATCGCACAAGAAAATGAAGTGGGGTGTAGATGGGCTTGTAGGCTTCTTCATACATCTGACTTAAAGAGGAGAAGGCTCCCTCTTTGTAACATTTTGTTTTTTTAAAAAATAGAAGTATTTCACAATACAAGAAGTCTTCACAATCATTGGGATGTGGTGGTTCAGTGGCCAAATTGCTGAGCTTTCAGTTGAAAAGTCGGCAGTTCAGCAGTTTGAATCCCTAGTGCCGTGTAATGGCGTGAGCTCCCATTACTTGTCCAAGCATCTGCCAGCCTAGCAGTTCGAAAGCATGTAAAATATGCAAGTAGAAAAATAAGAGCTATCTTTGGTGGGAAGGTAGCAGCGTTTCATGTGCCTTTGGTGTTTAGTCAGGCTGGCCACATGATCATGGAGAACATCTTCAGATAGTGCTGGTTCTTCGGCTTTGAAATGGAGATGAGCACTGCCCCCTAGAGTTGGGAACGACTAGCACATATGTGCAGGTGGAACCTTTAGCATTACCTTATTATGGGTGAAGAAAATTCCTTATGTTATCGCCAGTCATGCAAGTCATTTCTGCCTTTCACTGCACCCCGAACGAAAACATTTGAAAAGAGTGGTGTGGAGTTATATCAAAGGCCAAGGCCATGATGCTTCCATGATGGTCAATCAAACATCCTAGCCATGTTCTGAAACAGGGGTGTCAATTCAAGGCCCAGGGGCCAGATCTGGAAACAGTGAATGACCAGCCCGCAGGGAAAAGGGAGCCCTCCTGAGCTCCATTTTCACTGGCAAAGGATGCAGGAGGCCACCACAGCTGAAAATAGAGCTAGTGAAGGCCACCGACGAAGCTCCCAAGCTCCATTTTGGCTGGCAGAGATTTCAGGAGGCTGTCCCAACTGAAAATGGAGCTCATGAGGGCCACTGCCGGCACTCCCAAACTCCGTTTTTGCTGCCGGAGAGTTTCACAAAAGAGAGCTCAGGGGCCCATTTTCACTGACAGAGTGCTCAGGCCATTGCAGGTGCCTCCAACACAAGTGGCATCAAACTAGTCACACACACCCTGCCCCTCCCCAAAATCAAACACAACCCTGACTCAGTCCTCAATGAAATCAAGTTTGACACCCCTGTTCTAGAAGAAGAACGGGATACCATTTTTCTTCCCCCTGGTGTTGCCTTCCCCTAGAGACGGCTTTTAATCTCAGAGCAAAGCAATTTGTGGCCTTCTCCTCTACAAGTTGTTCCTTTCATTCACAGGCTAGTTATTAATGTTTCTAATTACATATGAGACGGGGAGCTTTATGGCTCAATGGAATTATTTTGCTGAACGAGTCTCCCTCATGTTGTAGGACAGAATCTTACAAAGCAGAACTCTGAAAAATTATGCAGCAGTATTTTAAATAGAGAATTGGGCTGACTAAACACACACATACACAAACGTATTTTGGAGAACATATACCGTATTTTTCAGAGTATAAGACGCAGCCGAATATAAGACTCACCAAGATTTTGAAGAGGTAAATTAAAAAAAAAAAAGTTTTTGCACTCTGCAGGCCTCTCTAACCCTCGGTACGCCTGGTTTTTGAAGAAGAGGCTTTAACAATTCTTTAACTACGGTATTTTTCGTAGTATAAGATGCACTGGAGTATAAGACACACCACAATTTTGAAGGGGCAAATTAAAAAAAAAAGTTTTTGCACTCTGCAGACCTCCCCAAACTGGTCCATTTTCTATGAAAATGGGCCCTTAAAAAAAAAAAGGCATGAATAGCCTTTAGGAGGCTTGTGGACTGCTCCTGGGTAGAGGACCCCCAAAAATGAGCAAAAATATGGCCCATTTTTTTGCCAAGACAGGCCCATTTTTTTTGTCGAAAAAGGGACATGCATAGCCTTTAGGAGGCTTATAGAGTGCTCCAGGGGGCTGGAGGGGCAAAATTGAGAAAACAAATGCTCATTTCTGTCCTCCCCAGAAGATTCTGAGTTTGTCAATCAGAAAGATCAGCAGTTCGGTGGTTCGAATCACTAGTGTCGTGTAACGGAGTGAGCTCCCATTACTTGTCCCAGTTTCTGCCAACCTAGCAGCTCGAAAGAATGTAAAAATGCAAGTAGAAAAATAGGAACCACCTTTGGTGGGAAGGTACCAGCTTTCTGGCATTTAGTCATGCCATCCAAATGACCATGGAGACGTCTTCGGACCTCGCTGGCTCTTCGGCTTTGAAACAGAGATGAGCATCTTCCGCTAGTGCCGGGAAGTACTAGCACATATGTGCGAGGGGAACCTTTACCTAGAAAAATGAAATATTCTAGGAAATATTAAAGAGGCAGAATATTATATTTCCCTGACAAATGGAGAAACTTGTGTTGTTGTTTTTTAGGCAGGAAGCTGACTCACTCTTAATAACCCCCACCCTCCTTAATAGCTCACAGCAAATGTCCATACTTAAGAGATAAAGAAATAGCTAGGTTTATTCATAGGAAAATGTCCTCACCCAAGATCCAACAAAGGTAGGATTAGTCCTCTACCCATCTAGCAACAGAACTCACCACTTGGCACCTGGGAAGATTACATTTTATTTATTTATTTATTTGTCAAATTTATATACCGCCCTATCTCCCCGAAGGGACTCAGGGCGGTGCACAGAAATATAAAAATATAATACAATACAGTACAAACAGTTAAAAATGAATTAAATTAAAGTCTGTGCTTAAAATTTAGATTAGAAAAGGGTTAAAATCAATTAAAACTATTACCCATTAAAAACTAAGCCAGGCTGGCCTCTAGAAATAGATGTGTCGTTAATGCCCGGCGGAAGAGGCGTAGGTCCGTGATGGTACGAAGGTCCCGTCACCTAGCAAGGCTCAACCAAGCTTGGGAACTACAAAGTTATCCCTGAATGGCCCCATTGGAGTCTGACAACCAATCAGAATACAAGCTCAAATTCAAAAGGTTATAAAACCTAGGCACTCTCAGCATAACTTCCCTTTTATTTCCTTCACCCAACATCTTCAAGACGCATGGTCATGTTCATCAATAAACCTTCTTTCCAAGTAACTTCCATGAATCCAGTGTCTTTTACCCCACTTGGAACTGAACCCAGATGGACATTTCTTCCAACAGGATTAATGGAGATGTAATTAAAATCCTTATAACTAGATGCCACCAGGATTAATGAATAACCAGACATGAAACTGTCATTTTATATATCACTGCAACAATGAGCCTAACGCCTAAATAAGCTTTCATTCATTGGCATCCTTCAATCTCAAAAGACTATGGTATAGTATCGGACTCTGGTAAGAGGTCAAAGCTGGAGTGTCCTCTCCAGAGTACAAGGCCTGGGTGGATTAATATGGAGGATAGACTGTTACCCAAGTAGCAGATCCCTTATCTCCACATTGTAGAAATAGTCCAATGGAATGGCAGAGCCAATACGATGGGTTCCAGCTGCGTCTCAGGAGTTACAAGAACATGGTTGTACATAGTCATGAACTGCTTCTGGGACTCTGGCTCTGGATTTTGCCTTGAGGATGACTCCTGAAGCCTTTTCCAGTAGTGGATAGAACCACAAGGCAGTGAAGGTTTGTAATCAGAGTTTCCCTTCTCCTAGAAGATGGTTCTGCTACTTTATCTGCTGTTGGAGCGTAGAGCCCTCTTCCACCTTCAAAACCGTTGACCGTCTTCTCCTGTAACCCTGGAAAGGGGCCCTTATGAAGTGCTACCAGCCAAGCCAACTGGACCAATGTTTTTTAAGGAGGTGTTGCTCCTCCATCACTGATCTTTTATCTTGGCTTGTCAGAGATAGAGCTTGGTTTCCCAAACGTTGGGCCCAGGATGGCGAGTTTAAATATACTTGCAGGGTCAGACAAAGTGGCAATCGTTAAAAGTTACTCCCAAATCACATTCAATGCCAGGTGTTTTTTTAAAAAAAGCTTCTTATTGACAACTTGCAAAGACGAATGCCATCCCTTCTCATGAAAGAGAACAGAATATTGATAAAATGCCCATGATTTAGGTGGATTGATTGAGTGCGTTACACAAAAGCTATATACTGAAACTGCTTTATTCGAGGTGGTGATGAATGTGTGTAGTGAAATGAGTCATGTATGTCAGAGAATACATTCAGAAAACAAAATTCAGTCATGATAACCCAATTCTGGACCAAATAAATAAATAAATAAATACCAAATCGCCAAGTAGCTCTCCACAAACACCATAGGAGATTAAAGAAATGGACATTTCAACAATATTGAAATTCATTGTTTGCATTGCTCGATGTTTGCATTAAGGCACGCTTAAATAGAACTTCACAGGACTGAAATCCAAATATGTGTGTCATGTGTAATTTAAAAGATGATTTGTCATGAATTTGGTGCCACGATTTGAGCCAAACAAAACATTGTTATTCAAAGACTCTATAAGGCAGTGATGGTTAACATTTTTGGTGCTGAGTGCCCAAAGCGCTCATGCGCACACCAGAAGTGGGTTCCTGCCAGTCCAGACTGGTTCAGCCGAATCGGTAGTAATTTGGTGGCCTGGCCTAACCCAGGTCAGCCACACTCCCAAACCAGTTCTAGCGACGGCGCCATAGGACCCGCCATCTTGCTTTTGGCTTCTGCGCGTTAGAAATTAGAATGTTGTCCAAATTGGATGAAACTAACTTATATTTAGGGACGTGGTGGCTCAGTGTCTGAGTTTGTTGATCAGAAATGTTGGCAGTTCAGCAGTTCGAAATCCTTAGTGTCACATAATGGAGTGAGCTCCCATTACTTGTCCCAGCTTCTGCCAACCTAGCAGCTTGAAGGACATGTAAAAATGCAAGTAGAAAAATAAGAACCACCTTTGGTGGGAAGGGAACAGCATTCTGTGCAACTTTGGCGTTTAGTCATTCCAGTCACATGACCATGGAGACGTCCTCGGACAGAACTGGCTTTTTGGCTTTGAAATGGAGATGAGCACCCCCCCCCCCCCCAGAGTCGGGAACGACTAGCACATATGTGCGAGGGGAACTTTTACCTTTACCTTTTAACATAGACCTGAAAGAGGATCTTAAAAAGGTATATTGTAGATCAATAGATAATCTTTCTCGATTCGTTTAATTTTATTCTGAGCTTCTTGGGAGATCCATCAGTTGTGTGACCAGCTTTTGAAACTTTGAGATCTCCATCCCAAAAGGATGTCTACTGAAAAAAGAAAAGAACTTCTACTGAATATGTTTCAGACCTCTGTTCCAAATAACTAGAATTAAAATGTCTGAGCAGAGTATATTTAGGCTATAGAATGAAAGATATGCAAATGCCTAGGCAGAGAGATTTAAAAAAAACACAGCATTTGACTATTTGGGATTAGTGAAGGTCATTGTCAGCTGTTAAGTATTTTATTTAACATTTTATATAACAAAGAGAGATCACGTACAGACAAATGCAAGGATGTGGAAAACCAAAAGCTTCCTGATTATATTTTTTTTATTAAAAAAATCTTGTTCAACAGGTCACAAGTCTCTTTAAGAGACTTTTTGGGAGGCATGATTGAAAAAAGTTCTTAAAACAAACGTTTGGTAAAAAGACTACTCCATGTCATTTAGCTACTTGGGACGCCCATCAAAGATATTCCGCCTAGCTCAAGAGATGATGTCAGGCTTGGAAGCCATTGTTGTATGACAGATGGTCTTGTTGACTTAAACTCAATTTCATTGAGGGCCTCATCAGGAAGGTGATTGACCTCGGGGGGCCTGGGCAATGTGACCGACTGGGTGGGCATGGCCAACTGGGTGGGTGTGGCCAACTGAGTGGGCATGTCCAACTTGACACTGCTTCCCAAACTGCTGCCATGTTTCCTCTTCGCATGGGGTAGACCGGGCTGATGCCACGCTGGCTTCATCTTTCCTCTTCACACGGTAGACCATGCCAAAGCTATGTTGGCCCAATCTTTCCTCTTCGTATTGAGTAGACCAGGACAATCCTGTGGGCTGGATCCAACCACATCACCCTAACAGTGGTGGGATTCAAAAAAAAATTACTACTGGTTCTGTGGGCATGGCTTGGTGGGCATGACATGGCTTGGTGGGCATGGCAGGGGAAGGATAATGCAAAATCCCCATTTCCTCCTGATCAGCTGGGCCTTGGGAGGCAGAAAATAGATGGAGGTGGGGCCAGTGAGAGGTGATATTTACTGGTTCTCCAAACTACTCAAGATTTCCACTACCGGTTCTCCGGAACTGGTCAGAACCTGCTGAATACCACCTCTGCACCCTACCCCTAACCCGCGGGCCTTGAGTTTGAAATCCCTGGTGTAGACCAAACAAAACAAATTGACTGAACAAGCACAATCAGCAGCTAATTTATTCAAAAGCCTACCTTTGAATGCCATGAGCGGGAGAAATGACCAAATCTGCTGGGCATTCATTCATTCATTTATTTACTTAAAACATTTATAGAGCTTGCCCATCTTCTATCAAATCCTGAGTGGTTCCCAAGCAACTATACTACCAAAAGCAATACTGCTGACACTGTGCTCTGTGGTGTGTCTATTTTTTTTTTTAACATTTCTTTACATTTTGCACTACTTAGAAGATTCTTTCAGATGCTGGAGAGAAACTAATCAGAGGATGAAATCACTTTTTAAATACTTTGATTATTTTTAAAATGCAATTATTTATAGGCTGATGTTTTATTTGCTGTCCACTGCCTGGCAATGTGAAATGTTTGACAATCTGATTCAGCAATGTTTTCTTGTGCCTAGGCTATTGACATTTCTGGGTGGACTAACAGTAAATCATAATTCCCTAGGCTGCTCATTAACTTTTAGGAATAGATATACTAACTTCTAAGTTCAATCTCCTTTGGCTGGCAATGAATTAGGTACATAGAGACCGCGCAGGATGTATAGAAAATGTTTCGGTTGGGCAATAAATAATATTGCCTGAAAACTTAATTTTGCTTTAGCAAACCTAATCATCGGTGTGACTATTTCCTTCTGGATTCACACGGGTGCTTCGCGGACCGCAGCGATCAGAATAGTTGTCACTTCAGATGAATTGTATTTTCATTTCAAGCAATGTCATTATCAGGCTGGTGGGTACCATCCATCACCTTAAGATCATGGATCACTGCAGTTAGGATCTGACTCAATTGCAATGCAGGGAGGAAAAGCCAGCGCTGAACTTCTTTGAAGGGGTGACATTTTACCTGCAGAAAGATAATACCGAAAGGAAGCGATCAGGAGCAATAAATGGAGAAGGAATACGCTTGTGAAACAAAGCTGAACTGCGAAAGAAAATAAGCCTTCAGGAAGTCTCTTGATTAATTCATTGCAGGTTGTTTTGCAGCATTCATTTGAGGGGTGGGTGGGATGTCCAGGATGGAGTTATTATCCCTCAGAGATATGATAACGTTGGATTTTTTTTTAGTCCTTAAACTCCGAGACAACCTCCCAGAGGTGAGATTCAGCTGGTTCGCATTGGTTTGGACGAACCGGTTGTTAAAATTCTGCCCAGTTCAGTGAACCAATTAATCCCACCACTGGCTGGTTGTGTCCCCACTCATTTTGGGGCTGTTGCTAGGGCTGTTTTCAGCTGGTTTTTCGGCCATTTTTCAGACCATTTCCAGGCATTTGGGGGCTGTTTTGGGGGGCATTTTGGATGTTCAGTAGTAGTAAATAAATAGAGAGGGAAATTGCATCTTGTTGAAGCCTTTGAATCGAGCGGACAGGAGGCAGGACTGGGTGTGATGAGTGACATTGAGTTGGCCACAGCCCAGTGGTGGGTTTCAATTTTTTTTAGAACCTACTCTGTAGGTGTGGCCTATTTTGTGGGCGTGGCTTGGCAGTCATGTGACAGGGTGGGAGTGGTCACCTTTTAAAATGTGGTGAAACTCATTTAACAACGCTCTTGCTTAGCAACCAAAATTTTGGACTCAATTGTGATGATAAATTCTTTCTTTCTTTCTTTCTTTCTTTCTTTCTTTCTTTCTTTCTTTCTTTCTTTCTTTCTTTCTTTCTTTCTTTCTTTCTTTCTTTCTTTCTTTCCTTTCTTTCCTTTCTTTCTTTCCTTTCTTTCTTTCCTTTCTTTCTTTCTTTCTTTCTTTCCTTTCTTCCTTCCTTAACTTTCCTTTCCATCCCGTTGGGTCACTGGCAGTGGCGGGCCAGATTTACTTCCAAGTATGCCGGTGGAACCTCCTCTCACCGGTTCTCTAAATTTCACCAACCGGCTCTCGCAAGTAGGTGCGAGCCTGCAGAAACCCACCACTGCCACAGCCACCCAGTCGCATGATCCCCCAGCCACACCTACGCAGCCAGTCATTAGGACAGAGACCGAGCTGTTAAATTATTTGAATCTAACCACTGCTCCCTACTCTGTTCATATGATACCAATAATGGCTTGGACTCCAAAATGTTGGATTGTAGTGTCTTTCCAGCTCTTTCCTTTCCTAAGAACATGGAGCATTCACTGTCCTAATTCTGTTTCTCAAGGGCTTCATATTTCTTTCTTGTTGTGTGTGTGTTTGTGTATGGTGCCTGCTAAAGAAGCTAAGTTTCATGAGTTTCAACTTGGAGATGTGCTTGAAATTGGGAAAGTAAGAAAATCCAAAGATGCCCCAAAGTGGAGTTTGAATGGAAGCAAAAGGTGTATTGAAAGGTAATAGATCTTGTATTCCAAATCACCTAAAATCCACCTTCATATTACACATAAATGTTTCAGTTTAGTTTAGTCTATTGCCAATTCACTCAGAGATGCACTTTGGGAAGTTGAGTGCTATGTGCATAGGCACAGCAGTAAAAAAATTCGTTTCTGTGCATGTGCAGAAGTGAAAAAACAAAATGGCGCCACCTATGGCGCTGCCAATAGAACCGGTTTGGGGGCATGGCCAGCCAAGTTACTACCTTACTCAGCTGAACCAGCCCAAACTGGTTGGAACCCACCTCTGGTTGAGATACTTCATAAGCAGTTTATTTCTACATGGGGCTTCCCTTGAGGTGCACTCGAAAGCTACAGCTAGTCCAGAATGCAGCCGCGCGGGTGATTACGGGAGCCCCTAGATACTCCCGCATAACACCGCTCCTGCGTGAGCTGCACTGGCTTCCTGTGGCCTTTCGGGTGCGCTTCAAGGTCTTGATGACCATCTTTAAAGTGCTCCATGGCTCGGGGCCTAGTTATATGCGAGACCGTCTCCTGCCCCATACATCCCTTCGTCCGATCCGCTCCCACAGAGAGGGCCTTCTCAGGGTGCCGTCGGCCAGGTAATGCCGGTTGGTGACACACAGGGGAAGGGCCTTCTCTGTGGCGGGCCCTGCCCTTTGGAACGACTTACCCCCTGAACTACGCACCATCTCTGACCTCCGCCTCTTCCGCCAGTGTCTAAAGACACACCTCTTCCATCAAACTGGCCTAGCGTAACCTTCCGCTGTGACTGTTTTTAGACAGTTTTAAATTGGGGATTTTAATTGATTTTAGCACAGGTTGGGAGTTTAATATTTTTAAATTTTTATATTGTTATATTTGTATGTTTTAATTCCTATGCGCCGCCCTGGGTCCTTCTGGAGAAGGGCGGGATATAAATTTAATAAAATAAAAAAATAGAAATAAATTTCCTTGGAAATGATATATATATTGTGATCCCATTTTCCTTATCACCAAAGGAGAAAGGCAGTCTTTTTGCAATGACATGCTGCTGCACTCATACTTCTTTGGTTTGTCAACTTTTCCAGGACTTACATATCCACATTTCTGCCAAACAGCTATTCATATTCTATAGACAAAACTTCAACAACAGCACCCCACCCCCCCAGTATGATCAATGTATATGCATCCCCAGGCAGTCTTCTGCAAATATATGGAGCCAGCCACTATTCTGGCTTTTCTTGCCTTAAAAAAATTGCTATGTCATGTGAAACTTGGTCTTTCTTAGCTCCTGCCGGTTAGCATGCCTACCGTGACGCTTTGATGATTGCAGCAAACCCTTTCTCTGGTTACTTTCACAAAATTGTATGCTTCCTTTGTGTATTCTATGCACATTTATGTGCAAAACAAGAACTTCTCTGCATTCTGAATAGGATAACAAGTAGCTCCTTATTCAACATGAGTACTTTGCACAGTCACTCATGCACTCGTGACATCCCGACTGGACTACTGTAATGCTCTCTACATGGGGCTCCCCTTGAGGTGCACCCGAAGACTGCAGCTTGTCGAGAATGCAGCCGCGCGGGCAGTTATGGGAACCTCTAGGTTTTCCCATGTAACACCGCTCCTGCATGAGCTGCATTGGCTGCCTGTCGTCTTTCGGGTGCACTTCAAGGTGCTGGTTATCATCTTCAAAGCGCTCCATGGCACGGGACCTAGCTATCTGCGGGATCGCATCCTGCCCCATACATCCCTGCGGCCGATTCGCTCCCACAGAGAGGGACTTCTCCGGGTGCCGTCCACTAGGCTATGCCAGCGGGCGATGCCCAGGGGAAGGGCCTTCACTGTGGCGGGCCCGACCCTCTGGAACGACCTTCCTCCTGAAATTAGAACAACTACAGACCTCCGCTCCTTCCGTCAAAAACTAAAAACTCATTTTTTCTGCCTGGCCGGCTTGGGGTAACTGAATTGCTCTATTAGGGTTTTTTAGGGGTCTAATTTTAGTTGGTCTGGGATTTTAGCGCAGGGTTAAGTTTAATTCGTTTTAAATTCTATTTATGCGTGTGTTTTTATATATGTATTTTTAAATCCCCTGTGCACCACCTCGAGTCCCTTCGGGGAGAGAGAGCGGTCCATAAATTAAAATAATAATAATAATAATAATAATAATAATAATAATAATAATAATAATAATAATAATAATAATAATAATAATAATAATAATAATAATATTATTATTATTATTATTATTATTATTATTATTATCTCTTTCACACAATGCTGTAGGAGGAGTGGCAGAACATGGGATGGAGTTAGAAGAGGTATCATCGTAGAATCCCTACTTAGTCACAAGTGGACTGAATCCAACCAACCCAAATTCTGTTGACTTTATCTCACCCCAAATCCCCCATCCTGGGCCCAACATTTGGGAAGCCAGGCTTTGCCTGTCACAAGCCAGGACAAAGGGTGAGTGATGGAGGAGTAACATCTCCTTAAAAAAACTTTGGTCCAGCTGGCCCGCCTGGTAGCACCTCATAAGGGCCCCTTTCCAGGGTTACAGGAGAAGACGGTTAACGGTTTTGAAGGTGGAAGAGGGTTGTACGCCCCAATGGCAGATAAAGTAGCAGAAGCATCTTCTAGGAAAAGAGAAACTCTGATTACAAACCTCCACTGCCTTATTTCTCTATCCACTACTGGAAAAGGCTTCAGGAGTCAACCTCGAGGCAAAATCCAGAGCCGGAGTCCCGGAAGCAGTTTGTGACTGTGTACAACCACGTTCTGGTAACTCCTGCGACACAGCTGGAACCAATCATATCAGCTCTGCCATTCCATTCGACTATTTCAGTGACGTGAAGGGGCATCTGCTGCTTGAGTAACAGCCTATCCTCCATATTAATCTACCCAGGCCTCGTGCTCTGGAGAGGACACTCCAGCTTTGACCTCTTTCCAGAGTTTGATACCATAGTCTTTTGAGACTGAAGGATGCCAATAACATATCTGACTCCAAGCAGGCACTGACTATTAATTGAGAAGATTCCTGGGTATAGGTGCTTTAGCAATAAATCAGTTTAATGAGATCTTCACATGTGGGCCCCCTTCTTATGCATATGACAAAAAGTTTTGTTTTCCAAGTGCAACTGCTTATAATCCTTAGTGTTAGTCAAAAGTACAAGATGTTATTTTCAGGACAGCAGTAAAGTTTTTGCAATAGATACGTAGTGCTGAAATCAAACGGGATCTGTGCAGTGGTGAAATTCAATTTTTTAACTACCACTTGGTGGGTGTGGTGTGGCTTGGTGGGTGTGGCTTGGTGAGCATGATAGGGGAAGGATACTGTAAAATCTCCATTCCCTTCCCACTCCAGGGGAAGGATACTGCAAAATCCCCATTTCCTCCCGATCAACTGGGGCTCCAGAGAAAGAGAATTAGAATTAGAATTTATTAAATTTATATACCGCACCTTCTCCTTACTGGGACTCAGGGCGGTGTACAGGCAGGTAAAATCAATAATATAAAACATTAAATACATTAAAAATACATTAAATAGTTGGCCTGTCCTAAAACCCCTATCAAAACCCCTGCTAAAACAAATTAAAAACTACCAGCCGCACCAAATAAATAGGTCTTCAAGGCCCGACGAAAAAGGCGTAGGTTGGTGATCGTCCGTAGGTCGGGGGGTAGGTCATTCCAGAGGGCAGGGGCTGCCACAGAGAATAGATGGGGGCAGAGCCAGTCAGTGGTGGTATTTGCCAGTTCTCTGAACTACTCAAAATTTCCACTACCGATTCTCTAGAACTGGTCAGAACCTGCTGAATATAACCTATGACCTGGAGTATAGTTACTATGTCCCATGTCTTTCTCTCCCAATTCAATTTTTTTTTACTACTGGTTCTGGCTTGGTGGGCATGGCGTGGCTCGGTGGGCATGGCTCGGTGGGCATGGCAGGGGAAGGATACTGTAAAATTTCCATTTCCTCCCAATCAATTGGGACTCCAGAGGCAGAGAATAGATGGGGGCAGAGCCAGTAAGTGGTGGTATTTGCCAGTTCTCTGAACTACTCAAAATTTCCACTACCGGTTCTCTAGAACCTGCTGAATACCACCTGTGAACTGCAATATAGTTACAATGTCCCATGTCCTTCTCTCCCAATTCATTTTTTTTATTTTACTACCAGTTCTGGCTCGGTGGGCATGGCTCGGTGGGCATGGCTTGGTGGGCATGGCGTGGCTCGGTGGGCATGGCTCGGTGGGCATGGCTCGGTGAGCGTGGCAGGGGAACGATACTGCAAAATCTCCATTCCCACCCCACTCTGGGGCCATCCAGAGGTGGTATTTGCCGGTTCTTCGAAAGTTTCCACTACTGGTTCTCCAGAACCTGCTGGATTTCACCCTTGGATCTGTGCAATGTTCATGTGTCAGCTGTCCAGGCTTCAATAATAATCAGGAGACTTGTTTTGAAACCTCACATGTCTGTAGCTATGGAGATTTACTTTAAAAAGCAGCTCTATTTTTTCCGCCCCACTCTTCTACACAAACCTTGACAGCTTTGGTTGTTTTAAGGTTGTATTATGTGTCAACTCCTGAAAACAGTGACATCTTTAAAACGTTTTTTTTATTATTATTATTTCATTTTTAAATATGCTATCCATGAAGAACAGAGAGCAAAATCTCTTGTCACACTAATAATTTGGCCACTGATAAGAAGGACTTTACTGGTTTTCCTTCAGTTGACAGGCATTTAAAACTGCATTTCCAGCTGGGCTGAATTTACAGATAGCTAGACATGGATATTAAAAGATCATGAGATGTTCCAGTTTCTTCATATCTCTGCAGGCCATCATCTGCTGCTGAACAGGTGCAAAGTGCTGTACTATCCATAGCTAAAAATAGCTTAGAGTCTCTTCAGAAATGATATACTCTGCAAGTATTTTCAGGCTGGATTGCAGCACAGCCTCATCTTGCTCAGGATAAGGGAAAAATCACATTTGTTTTTATATGATCCTTTTAGTAAACCGAAACCCATACATTTTAGCTGTAGGACGTCTCCAACCAAAATAAAAGCAACACCATAAAAAATACATATTTATACCCGATGAAACTTGAATCGAGAAACAAAGCTGGAAGAAATAGACTATTTCGAAGCGGCAGCAGAATTAATTTTCTCACGCAGATGGATAGAGAGAGGAAAAAACCCTTTCATTTTGGACATCGAGTAACAAAAGTACAATCCGTAAAATGAACAATACAAAGTTATTCCTTGACAACAAGAACTATTAGCCACTGTTGATGGGCAGAGTTTATACATGAGACAGCAATTTTTTTGTTACCTTTAGAAAAATAAATTACCTTGATTATTTTAAAGACAAGTATCAGGGTATCTGGAAATTTAAATAGGAGGGATAATTGATAGTGAATGTCCCTTTACAGGGATAGAAGGTCATGGGGTGTGGTGTCTATAGTACATCTATCTATCTATCTATCTATCTATCTATCTATCTATCTATCTATCTATCTATCTATCTATCTAATTTTATTTGTCAGCAAGTACAAGGAAACAAGTATGAAAACAAATTAAAAAATGGCAGAAATAAATGGATATCAATAAGCAAAACATAGCCATAAACACATAAAAAGAGCACATATAAATAATACAATAATACAATAGCAGAGTTGGAAGGGACCTTGGAGGTCTTCTAGTCCAACCCCCTGCCTAGGCAGGAAACCCTATATCATTTCAGACAAATGGCTATCCAACATCTTATACAATAATACAATAGCAGAGTTGGAAGGGACCTTGTAGGTCTTCTAGTCCAACCCCCTGCGTGGGCAGGAACCTTATGCCATTTCAGACAAATGGCTATCTAACATCTTCTTAAAGACTTCCAGGGTTGGGGCATTCACAACTTCTGGAGGCAAGCTGTTCCAGAGGTTAATTGTTCTAACTGTCAGGAAATTTCTCCTTAGTTCTAAGTTGTTTCTCTCCTTGATTAGTTTCCACCCATTGCTTCTTGTCCTGCCCCCAGGTGCCTTGGAGAATAGTTTGGCTCCCTCTTCTTTGTGGCACCCTCTGAGATATCAGAACACTGCTATCATGTCTCCCCTGGTCCTTCTCTTCATCAAACTAGACATACCCAGCTCCTGCAGCCGTTCTTCATATGTTTTAGTCTCCAGTCCCTAATCATCTTGGTTGCTCCTCTCTGCACTCTTTCCAGAGTCTCCACGTCTTTTCTACATCGTGGCGACCAAAACTGTATGCAGTATTCCAAGTGTGGCCTTACCAAGGCACTATACAGTGGCATGAACACTTCACGTGATCTAGATTCTATCCCTCTGTTTATGCAGCCTAGAACTGTGTTGGCTTTCTTCTTAAAAACTTTCAGTGTTGGAGCATTTACAACTTCTGGAGGCAACTTCTGTTCCACTGATTAATTGTTCTCACTGTCAGGAAATTCCTCCTCAGTTCTAAGTTGCTTCTCTCCTTGATTAGTTTCCACCCTTTGCTTCTTGTTCTACCCTCAGGTGCCTTGGTGAATAGTTGGGATGGTAGGATTGGGATGATAGGCACACTGGTGTGTTTATGCATGCCCCCTTAGGCACATCTTTATAAACATGCATGGTCCACATAGACACCTTAAGGTAAAAGGTATGGAGGTTAGAGGAACTAACAACAGGATCAGGTAGGGTGTTCCACACATTTCCTAATCTGTTGCTGAAATCGTTTTTCCTGCAATCAAGTTTAGAAGGGATTGCATTTAGTTTGTATCTACTGACAGCCCTTGTGTTATTGCAGTTGAAGTAAAAGTAGTCACTAACAAGTAGGATGTTATGGCAGATAATCTTGTGCCCTAAGCTCAGGTTGGAATGCAGACAGCGTAGTTCAAGGTTATCCAGGCCTAAAATTTCAAGCCTGGTGGTGCACAGAATTTTATTACCAGCAGAGGAGTTGAGTCCTCTTCTTGTAAAATCCCTCTGGACCCTCTCTAATGTTTTGATGTCCAAAATGCATCAAAATGTCGGTTCCAGGCAGGTGAGCAGTATTCAAGGATAGGCCCGGCAAAGGTTTTGTATGCCCTAGTTGGCATTATAGGGTTACCAAAGAGAAAATGACGTAAAATAAGGTTGACAACTCTGGATGCCTTTTTGGCAATGTTGTTGCAGTGAGTTCTGGGGCTTACGTTGTTTGAGATGAGTGGCCCTAGGTCCTTGACAGAGTGAAGGTCGTCTACGAGGTCATATCCACTCAGCTTGTATTTGATGTTCTGATTTTTATTGGCAGTGTGTAGGACTGAGAATTTGTTAGCAGAGATATGTTAATTTTAGGAAATTTTAGGAAATGTTAATTTTAAAATGGGAATTTTAGTGCAGGGATAGTTAGATTTAATTTGTTTTTATTGTATTTATGTATGTATATATTTTATGTTGTTTTAATTTCTCCCTGTGCACCGCTCCGAGTCCCCTCGGGGAGAGGACGCGGTTATATAAATAAATATTCTATTCTATTCTATATTCAGAGGTGGTATTCAGCAGGTTCTGACCAGTTCTGCAGAACCAGTAGTGGAAACTTTGAGTAGTTCAGAGAACGGGTAAATGCCACCTCTGGCTGGCCCCACCCCATATCTATTCTCTGACTCCTGAGTCCCAGCAGATCAGAAGGGAATGGGAATTTTGCAGTAACCTTCCCCTGCCATGCCCACCAAACTGCACCCATCAAGCCATGCCATGCCCAGCAAGCCACACCCACAGACTGTTCCTCCCTGCCTGCAGGCCTTACTAATTCTGAAAATCCTTGCCTGGACTGACTGTGCCCTTCCCCAGTTTCCTCCAAGGCCAACAGAGATGCCCTCTCATCCACTGTCCGTTCTTGTGCCAGCTCATCTTCCGCCACAGATTCAGACTCCGATGAAGGCATAACACTGGGTGATACCAAACCTTATTCATCATCATCATCATCATCATCATCATCATCTTTATTGTCATTGTAATAATATTGTAATAAAATTACAATGAAATTGGTTTGAGCGCCGTGCCAACACCTGCACCAGGTGGAATACAGACAGCAGTGACAGCCACAACAGGAATCTCTCCAGGCAAACAAAAAGGCCGACAAATGACAGTTGAAACAAAATGGTCGACAAATGACAGTTGAAAAGGATCAATTGTCCTTTGTCTTTTATTATCCATTTCTTCAAATCTGTTTGGCATTTTAGGAGTTGGTGGAAGAGGAGTACGTCTCTTTTTCTTTTTTTATTTCTTGTTGCAATGAACTTTGAGGAATCGCACTTGGCATTTTTGTTCTTCTTCCCTCTCAGCTTTCCCAACAGAAAAGGATGGAATTACTGGTAGGGGTGGTGCTCTCCGCTTCTTCATTTCCATTCTGGGCAGTTGCCCCTTGTCTATTCCCAAGAGATAATGATGGTGCCACCGTTACAGAACATAAACTTTGTGAAGAATCTGTAATCATTGTTTTATCAAGGCTTTGTTTACGATACAACATGGGTTTTTAAAAATTCTCCACTACTCAGATCTAGGCTTCTTCTTGAGGATTTCTCTGCCTGAAACTTGTTTTCCTTACTTGTCCTAAAAAATCCGACTAATCCTTTTTTTTTTTAACTGATGTGTCACAATCAGTTGATATGTTTGTTTCTCTATAATTCACAGTAGGTTCAGAGTGAGTTTTTGATGGAAAAGTCTGCTGTGACACCAGGAGCTCAAAGCCGCTGCGCCTAAGCGTGCCACCATCTTGGAATGATATCCATTGCTATCATATTAAAGGCAATGCATTTATAGCCAAATATTCTTTACAGACGCCTTCATTTGTGAGTACCAAATTGCAGAAGCTCAGCTGAAAAACAGAGACCCTTGAAGATGTACATTTGCAGGAAAATAAAGATGTGATTTTCCTCAGGGTGCCCTTAGCGGCTTCCAAACTGCACTCCTCTTTTAAATTTTAAACATGCCTAATTGTCAACGGTGCAATTGTCCCACCAGGATTCAATTTATTTGCAGAAGAAAGCTGTCATTATGAAGACGTTCACAGTGGGAACTTCTTTCTAGTTCATTGGAAAATACTTCCGTGTTCTTTCCCCAGTTAATGTTATCCAGCAGAAAGGAAAAAAAAATGTTGGTTAAACAAAATGTGCTTCACACAGATATTCTCAAGTAAAGGAAATATTACTACTTAAAAACACTGGATGTGCCAGTTCACCAATGTCTGAAAGACCTTTTGGGTGTTCTCTTGAAAACGGCTGTGATATCCAATGGCCAAACTCACTACTCGTTATTTTATAGCAATTGTTGCTTCCTCTCCATTACACAAACAGAGGGCTACATTTCCTGATTGGTGAGATTAGTGAATAGCTCCACTGTTTCCTAATTTGTCATGTTGGCATAGATGAGAAGAAAGGAAGGAAACTCTGCTGTGAACATTGCACTTGTATTGTTGAACTTCCCTACATTCCACTTGTAAGGAGATTTTGGTGAGATTGGTTGATCATACTCTTGCAGTTGTTAAAGATTGAGCCTTAAGAGCCATGGTGGTGCAGTGGTTGGAATGCAGTACTGCAGGCTATTTCTTCTGACTACCCGCTGACTGCAACTTGGCAGTTCGAATCTCAGCAGGCTCAAGGTTGACTCAGCCGTCCATCCTTCCGAGGTGGATAAAATGAGGACCCGGATTGTTGGGGGCAAGAGGCTGACTGTGTAAAACTGCTCAGAGAGGGATATAAAGCAGTTTAAAGCAGTATATAAGTGCTATCGTTATTTGTGTGACATCTTTACTCAAGAACAATCCTAAAGTCCATGAACTCTCTACTATTCCCAATTTTTAGGTCTCTGGTGAAGACCTACCTGCTCATCCTTCAGAAAGGTTGAAGAAACAGTTCTATTTTTGTTTTCTTTTTCTTTACTCAATTAATATTTTTTTGGGCAAATTGCTACCCAAGAACTCTGTCATTTTCTTCAGAGGAATAATAAGAAACTTGGTGTCTTCCAGATATTTTGTACCACAGAGATACAATTCTTGACTACTTGACATAGAGGACTAGGGGACATTTAAGTTGGATCGAAAGAACTTCAAATCCAACTTAAATGTCTTTTCTATGCTGTATCTTCTTGGTTGCATATGAGCTAGGAATGTGGTCACATGAGTACCGCACCCAAATTAAATCAAGCTACCTCTCTTCCAATTGATCCAGCCCAACTCTATTGGCTATCGAGCTCTGGCCCAGGGCTTGCCATACCTGGGGCGAGGCATTGAGCATGGCAGCGGCTCACCAGGATGATGAGCAAGGCAGTGGCAGGCCTACCATTGATGACTGCGCTGCCCAGCTGGCCAGTCCCAACAGGCTCCACATCACCATCCAGTTGAACAAGTAATGGACTCCGACGGCCACCACAGTGACCACGCACCACCCATTGGACCATCCTGAACACCAAGGCCACACTACACAGCTGATCAATTGGCAAGGTTCCAGCAGCCTCTGCAGCAGCAAAGTGCCACCTGCTGAGACTTCCCAGGCAGAGCGGAGTACTTTGCCACTGGATGGGCGTTGGTAGCCGATCACTAGCAACCTGGTGTGGGATGGTGTCTACTGGAGGCCATAGGCCGCCGGACAGAAATAAGGTGGGGCCCAAGGAATTAAAGAGCACTGGAAGTGGACACTCCTAGCGTTGACTTTACAAGGACTTCTTCTTTTTTCTGCTCATCCTGTTCTGAGCTCCAGACAGGTTGGGGGAATCAAACCAGAGTTTGTGGGGGGTTTTGTCCCCTTAAAATGTCTGGTCTAGACCAGCTGAGACTGGCTTATTCTCCTTGACAACCAGAAAAGCTTTCAGACCATCCATGTTTGGCCCATATCCCAGGAATTATATATAATTTAAAGACGGAAGCATGAGTAAAGGAACTGGGGCAATTATTCCCCCCTTTTTTTCTGGGAAAAAAAAGAAAAGAAAATCCCAGAAACATAGGAATGTCTGAGTTGAGTTACTGAACAGTGACAGCACACAAATTAAAGCCAGCGATCCTGTGCATCTGGTTATTTAATAAAAGGAATGGCCTTTCAGAATAAAATCATATACGCTGACTCCACTTATCACGGCGCATTTGAAAAAATGTCAGTCTCTCTATGGGACCTGATTAACATTTGGCCTCCAGGTTTCCCCACAGATCAACAGACCAATTGAAGTAACTTTCTCCCCCTCCATTTCTTCTCTATTGGATGAAACCAATTCTCTTCTTTCGGACTGGAATGTATCTCTCAGCAACATAAGGAAATTAATAAAATCTGTTTCCCACTTTGAAGGGTAGATTACCTGCTTGATCAATGGCCATTATACCTATTAACATTAATAGGACTAATGGGACCACTGTAGAAACATAGAAGATTCCTTTAACATATATAACAGATTTTTTAAATATATAATAGGGATATTTCTTTTTCTTTTTTAATGAAGTTTCAAAACAGCAAGGTTATCAAATTTGCCAGTGTTACTAATTCACAATTCATATTTTATCTGCTATTAAGAATAATACATTTTTCAGGCACAGAGAAAATTTTGAAAATTTCTCGTTCGGGCACATTTGTTCTAATTATCACATTCAATATACAAAAGTGTCAGTTTTGTATGCATATCATGTGGGATTTTCTGACCAGAACTGGTCAGAACCTGCTGAATACCGATGATGATGATGATGATGATGATGATGATGATGATGATGATGATGATGATGATGATGATGATGATGATGATTGAGATGGATGGATGGATAGATAGATAGAGAGATAGAGAGATAGAGAAATAGATAGATGATAGATAATGATGAAGATGATGATAGAAAGATAGATGGATGGATGGATGGATGGATGGATGGATGGATGGATGGATGGATGGATGGTTGGATGGATGGATGGATGGATGGATAGATAGATAGATAATGATAATGATGAAGATAGATAGATAGATAGATAGATAGATAGATAGATAGATAGATAGATAGGATGATGATGAAGATAGATAGATAGATAATAGATGATGATGATGATGATGATGATGATGATGATGATGTTGATAGAGATAGAGATAGATAGATAGATAGATAGATAGATAGATAGATAGATAGATAGATAGATAGATTATTTGAAGTTTTCATTTCAGCCACAATACATTTATCCTCATGGGTGTCTATGGTGTACCGAAAGGAAGCAATTAAAATTTACTGAATGATGACATCATTGTGCAAATGACACAACTTATATAATTTGCAGGACAATGCCATCACAGGTTTGACATCACTGTAACTCTTAAAAGATGTCTCGATTTATCCTTTCCTGACAGTATTTTAAGAATGTAGTAACAACTCTGTGTTTGTAGCTGGCAGTCTGCGAGACTAAAGATTCTTACATTTACACTTCTGGAGGTGAACAGTATTTTAAAAATTGTCTTCTTTAGTTCTGCCTTCATGGATAAAATGCATGAAATGTTCAATTACAGGAATACCTTTGTGAATAATTTCCATATTTATTTTTTCTAAATCTCCCCAGCTGGTTATCAGAAAGAATGATGTTCTCATTATTAAAGTATCTTTTTATTTATTTATTAAATTTGTATGACAGCGTATCTCATTACTGAGTGATTCTGGGTGGCTTACACTTTCATAGAAGCAGTATAAATAATTAAAGAAAATGTAACTGTCTTAAGATTGAAATAGCACTAACAATAAATTAGAAAAAGGATCCGATAGATAAACCACCTTGAAAATGCCTCACAAGTCTTCCTTCCTTCCTTCCTTCCTTCCTTCCTTCCTTCCTTCCTTCCTTCCTTCCTCCTTCTCTCCTTCCTTCTTTCTGTCTTGGAACCAATAGAGCAGCTTCCCTTCATAAATAGTGGAGAGACTGGACAGCCAGTTATCAGAAATGGTATAGGACCTCCTGCTTGAACAGTGGGATGAAGTAGATGACCTCCAAGATCCCTTCCAATTCTATTATTCTTTTATTTCCTAAACTGAATTGTATTAACCTTCCCATATGACCTTAGTGGATTAAGGGAAGGTTAAGAGTTCTTTCAAAAAAGAAAGAAAGAAAGAAAGAGAGAGAGAGAGAGAGAGAGAGAGAGAGAGAGAGAGAGAGAGAGAGAGAGAGAAAGAAAGAAAGAAAGAAAGAAAGAAAGAAAGAAAGAAAGAAAAAAAAAAGAAAAAAAGAAAGAAAGAAAGTCCCTGAAATAAAATGTGGAAAGTTGGTTGGACCTTCCAACTTACATGGAAACTTTTGATACAATGCAAGAAACTCATGTAATACACGATTTCTCATTAAAATTGAAAGGCAGCTTTAGTAATGAAGTTGAGTGGATATTTTATTTTAGAAAAGATTCATAGCCGAGAAGTTTGCGGGATCATTATAAATTAATGCGGTGCAATGTTAATGTTAAATTCAAAACACACCATGTAATAAACTCTTGAAAAATAATTTAGAGATTTCCATCATTTTATTTACGCGATTCACCACAAATTATTCTCCTATCGGAAAGTAGGCAGAAGGTGAATGATAAACAGCCTAAATGGATTCATTCCATCCCTGGCATTATCAAGATTCAGACAGAGAGTAGCCCCGTGCGCAACTCACAGGGAGGCGAGCCCCAAAAAAAAAAGTTTTAGATGTTTTAGAAAAATGAAAGCCCTCTGCAACCAATTTTGAAAATGAGATCGCATCCTCACACACTCTTGTTCGGAAGCCGTATTGTCGATCCCAGGTGAAGACTCTGCTTTGTGGTGAAACCTGATTAATTGTAAGTCTCTTCAAATATCTGCAAAAGGATCGGTCAGATGGCAACCTTAAAAAAGAAAACGTTAAGTAGAAATTATATAGTACAATCTGGCAACGTATTCTAAAGACACCATTTCATATGGACCTGAAAGAGGTGACCAGGAATCAGCCTCTGGAGGCATTCAGCCAGTTTTTTTTTCCCCAGTTCCACAGTTGACTTGCCAAAAGAAAAATGTGAAAGACGCATCTTCAGTTTTGTGGAGTGTTTTCACACCAGGGATATTAACACTAGCGCTAACAAGAAAGGGATTTTGTTTTATTGTTCTGATAGTCTCTCCTTGTCTTCTCCTTGATCAGAAGACGGATTTCTCACGCTCGTTCTAATTCATGGTTGTTGTTGTTAGTTGTGAAGTCATGTCTGACCCATCGCAACACCATGGAGAATGTTCCTCCAGGCCTTCCTGTCCTCTATCATCCCTGGAATCAATTTAAGCTCACGCCGACTGCTTCGGTGACTCCATCCAGCCTCCTCATTCTCTGTCATCCCCTCCTCCTTTTGCCTTCAATCATACCCAGCATTAGGCTCTTCTCCAGGGAGTCCTTCCTTCTCACTAGAGGATTTGAGTTTCCCCTTCAGGATCTGGCCTTCTAAAGAGCAGTTAGGGCTGATCTCCTCTAGGACTGACCAGTTTGGCCTTTCCTGACACCATGTGTAGTTCACAATTTTTTGGGGTGTCTAAGAGATAAATGTCTCCTGCTAATTAGGATTGAACTGTCAACCTTCTGAATGGGAGGCGAGCATCTTCACCACTAGGCCACCATGCTGTTTAGTAAAGTACACTAGGCTAAATACTCTAACAAGATTTGGTGTTGTTGCTGTTAGTTGCAAAGTTGTGTCTGACCCTTCGTGACTCCATAGACAATGTTCCTCCAGGCCTTCCTGTTCTCTACTATCCATTGGAGTCGTTTTAAGCTCATGCCGATTGCTTCAGTGACTCCATCCAGCCACCTTATTCTCTGTCGTCCCCTTCTTCTTTTGCCCTCAGTCTTTCCCAGCATGAGGCTCTTCTGCAGTGAATCCTTCCTTCTCATTAGGTGGACGGAGTGGTCTAATTCCTACAGAAAGCATACAAGACTTTCTTCTTTTCCCCCAGTGATGAGACAAAAGTTGAGGGATGCAAGCATTTCACCACAGCATGTTGCTTTTTCGATAAATCTCTCTCCTTCTCCTCTTAATAGATAAATACTCCTAATGACCTTGGTTCTAGACCACACTTCTGCTGTGCTAAATGTAAACACTATAAATGAACCACAGGAGTCCAATCGGAATAATGTTGGCTTCGCTTGCCCTAGGGTTACTTGCTAGAGTCTAACAAATTTATGAACAGGGAAACAGAACTGTCAACTAGCTCAGGAAGTACCAATTGCCAAACTGAAGCACTACAAAAGACACCAAACCTTGATCTATCAAAGGACAGTATTCTCATCTGAAGCTGAAGGACAGTATTCAGCTTCTCAAGCTGAAGAGTCTAGACAAAATTAGCCGTATATTATCATGGTTGGTTGCAGCTGGATTTGGCCTTCTTGTCCATCTATGGAGTCCTTCCCAAGGACCTTTGATTAGCAGATATTGCTGTTGGATGGTGTTACAGGATATAAACTCTTCCAGGTAAACCTTCCTTTTGCAATTGACTGCTGGTGATTTTGTCAATGCCGATGCTGTTCAAGGACTGAGGGGTGCAATGGCCTAGAGGCCTCACAATCAGGAGGCTGTGAGTTTGATCCTAGGTAGCGGCAGATATTTTTCCCTCTGGGCACCATGAGAATGTATCTGCTGAACAAAACTCCACATTGACGTCAGGAAAGGCATCCAGCCAGTAAACACTGCTAGCTACATTCAGTTGCCCAGGCTCCACCCCGCAAGGCATTATGAGGTTGTTAAATGATGATGATGTTCAAGGAATGTTCCAGTTTTGGGGGATTGCACCAGTGGTGGGTTTCAAATTTTTTTAGAACCTCTTCTGTAGGTGTGGCCTGCTTTGTGGGAGTGGCTTGCCAGCCATGTGACCGGGTAGGAGTGGCTTGCCAGCCATGTGATCAAGTGGGAGTGGCTTGACAGTCATGTGACTGGATGGGTGTGACCAACTTGTAAAATGTGGTGAAACTCATTTAACAACACTCTTGCTTAGCAACCAAAATGTTGGCTCAGAAACTCTGGCATTTGAAGCACGCAATTCTTAAAGCTGTCAAGCTACTAGACCCTTGCACCCCTCACCCTTTAGAAAAAAAACCCCCCAGAGGTGTTCAAACATGACAGCTTTAAGACTTGTGGACTCCAACTCCCAGAATTCCTCCTCTCGCTCTTTACCTTGATGATGGGCGGACGGGCAGGGGGAGAGAGCTGGAATTGGTTCTAAACAGCACTGCAGATTGGTGGAACCTCTTCTATAGAAGAGCTTAGAACTGGCAGGAACCCACCTCTGGATTGCACCCAAGATGTTGCACCCATGATTAATAATAATAATAAATAATAAATTTTATTTCTAACCCGCTCTCTCTCCCCAAAGGGACTCGAGGCGGGGCACAGGTAAATTAAGAACAGTAACATAGAACAAAGTACAAAATTAAAATCACATTAAATCATATCCTGCGCTAAAACAACTATAAAATACCAACTATCCTAAAAAAAACCTTAAACTAAAAACCCCATAGAAGAGAGACTACCCTAGGCCGGCCAAGCAGAAAAGATGCATTTTTAAGTTTAGACGGAAGGAGCAGAAGTCCGTGGTCGTTCTAATGTCGGGGGGAAGGTCGTTCCAGAGGGCTGGGCCAGCCACAGAGAGAGCTCTTCCCCTGGGTGTCGCCCGCTGACAAAGTCTAGTGGACGGCACCCGGAGAAGCCCCTCTCTGTGGGAGCGAATCGGCCGTGAGGATGTGTGAGGCAGGATCCGATCCTGCAGATAGCTAGGTCCCGAGCCATGGAGCGCTTTAAAGATGATGACTAATACCTTGAAGCGCACCCGGAAGACGACAGGCAGCCAGTGCAGCTCGCGCAAGAGTGGTGTTATGTGGGTAAACCTGGAGGTTCCCATAATTGCTTGCGCGGCTGCATTCTGGACCATCTGAAGTCTCCGGGTGCACCTCAAGGGGAGCCCCATGTAGAGAGAGTTGCAATAGTCCAGTCGGGATGTCACGAGAGCATGAGTGACTGTGCGAAGGGCGTCCCAATCCAATAGGGGGCGCAACTGGCGAACCAGGCGAACCTGGTAAAACGCCCTCCTAGCCACGGCTGTCACTTGATCTTCCATGGACAGCCGGGCATCTAGGAGGACACCCAAGTTGCGCGCCCCATCCACAGGGGCAAGATGTTCGCCCCCTATGGCCAGCGATGGGATCAGCTGGTTGAATCGGGCAGCCGGAAACCACAGCCACTCGGTCTTGGTCAGGTTGAGTCTGAATCCGTTACTTCCCATCCAGATCCATATGGCTTCCAGGCACTGGCACATCACCACTACGGCATTGTTGGGGTGGTTTGGGGTAGATATATACAGCTGAGTGTCATCAGCGTAGAGATGGTACTCTACCCCAAAACTACGGATGATCTCACCCAGCGGCTTCATATATGTGTTGAACAGGAGAGGCGAGAGGACCGACCCCTGAGGCACCCCACATGTGAGGGGTCTCGAGGTTGACCTCTGCTCTCCTGCCAACACAAATTGCGATCGGCCAGAGAGATAGGAGGAGAACCACTGTAAAACGGTGCCTCCCACCCCCAACCCCCCCAGCCGATGCAATAGGATATCATGGTCAATGGTATCGAAAGTCGCCGAGAGGTCTAATAGGACCAGGATGGAGGAACAACCCCCATCTCTGGCCCTCCAGAGATCATCGACCAACGCAACCAATGCCGTCTCGGTGCTATGCCCGGGCCGAAAGCCGGACTGGCGCGGATCTTGATACTCAACTTCCTCCAGATGACGGGGAAACTGTTGTGCCACCACACTCTCAACAACCTTCGCCAAAAAGGGAAGGTTGGAGACTGGACGGTAGTTGGTTAATAAAGCTGGATCCAAAGAGGGCTTCTTGAGGAGGGGCCTCACAATAGCCTCTTTTAGGGAAGCAGGCAAGGAACCCTCACTCAAGGATGCGTTGACAACCTCTTGGAGCCAGCCTCGTGTCACCTCCCAGGATGCCAGTACAAGCCAGGAGGGACACGGGTCCAATAAAAATGTGGTGGCTCGCAGTCGCCCACGTAACCTGTCCATATCCTCGGAAGTAATGGAGTCAAACTCCTCCCAAACAAGATCTGTCTCGTGGCACCCCACTGGGCCATCAATGGGGGCTAACTCGTTCTGTATCTGAGTCATTTTCTCCTGCAGAAAAGTCACAAATTCCTCTGCTCTACCCTGTAGCGGGGCTTCCCGCACCCTCTGTTGAAGGAGGGAGCGGGTCACCCTAAACAGGGCGGCAGGGCGGTTTTCTGCGGATGCTATGAGAGTGGCACAATGATAACGTTTGGCCACTCTCAGCGCCACAATGTAAGTCCGTAAATGGGCTCTTACCTGTGTCCGGTCGGATTCAGAACGGGTAGACCTCCATATTCTCTCTAGGCATCTCTTGCGGCGTTTCATCACCCTCAGCTCCTCGGTAAACCAGGGAGCCAGGGTGGCTCGCCGCCGCAAGAGAGGCCGCAAGGGCGCGACCTAATTCAAGGCTCCCGCGGTCGCAGTATTCCATGCGACCATGAGGTCCTCCATCGGGGGGCGGGTCAGGGGTACAGGAAGTGGCCCAAGCGCCATCTGGAACCCATCAGGGTCCATCAGGCGCCTGGGGCGGAACCAAATCGGTGACCCAGGTTCCGCCTCCCCGCGGAGGGGGTAGCGGTTGGAAAGTCGAGCCGGAGAAGTGAGTGGTCTGACCATGACAAGGGCATGATGTCTATATCCCCTATACCCAGATCACTCTTCCACTGGCCAGAGACAAAGATGAGATCCGGTGTATGTCCACCCTCGTGGGTGGGGCCTAAAATTAGTTGGGTCAGGTCCATAGTTACTATTGGTACTCGATTTGCTTGAATTGTTCATGTTTTGCGAGGAAGAAGAAGGATATATTTGTTTCGTATGAAGGTAATCTATCTATTTAAATTTTAACAACAAAACAATAGCCACTTCTATCTTAGTAC
This sequence comes from Rhabdophis nuchalis, assembly GCA_039707465.1. Taxonomy (NCBI): domain Eukaryota; kingdom Metazoa; phylum Chordata; class Lepidosauria; order Squamata; family Natricidae; genus Rhabdophis; species Rhabdophis nuchalis. The sequence continues at coordinate 8,491,936 of CM077651.1, read as the reverse complement.
ACCGCCAGGATTTTAGATTTTAGTGATAGCAATAGCAATATCATTTAGACTTATATACCACTTCGTAGTGCTTTTACAGACCTCTCTAAGCAGTTTACAGAGTCAGCCTATTTGCCCCCAACAATCTGAGTCCTCATTTTACGCACCTTGGAAGGATGGAAGGCTGAGTCAACCTTGAGCCTGCTGAGATTCAAACTGTCAAATTGCAAGCAGCCGGCAGTCAGCAGAAGTAGCCTGCAGTACTGCACTCTAATCACTGTACCACCCTGGCTCTTAGATGAGGTGATCCTACCTCCACTGAGTCATTGCAGTCGCTTTCCATAAATTCCTGCTTCCATCAGAACTCAACGTTGCTTCGTATACTGAGTTTTTCATTTCCAAAGGTAAGGAAATACAATCAATTGCAAATCTGTTCTTTCAGGGTTGTTGTTCCTCCTCACTTCATATATAAGACCCCATTAGATGGCAAGTGCTAATATTCAATCAGTTATCCTGAAACAAATGCATTATGAATAATTTAATTAAAGGCTGTTTTCCAACAATGACATTATTATTTTTTAAGCCCTGTGAGACAGAACGTCAATGGTGCGTCAGTAAAGATCCAATCACGAATGCCTTTTGGTTTATTGATATCCTTCCTGTCAACAAGGCAAAGATAATATAGGAAAGGAAACATTGCAATTATATCCTGACATTGTATAATTCTTACATGGTTGTGCAGTTCAATTGGATTCTTGATTCTTCCTGAGCTTGGTTTTTTTCTAGAAGCTGTTTTATTATTATGCAAAATGCACAAGTACAGTATAGGTGGTACCTTGCTCAATAGTAGCAACTGTGAGAGGGATCTTGGACTCCTAGTGGACAACCATTTAAATAGGAGCCAGCCGTGTGCAGCAGCTGCCAAAAAAGCTAACACAGTTCTAGCTTGCATAAACAGAGGGATAGAATCAAGATCACGTGAAGTGTTAATACCACTTTATAATGTCTTGGTGAGGCCACAACCGGAATACGGCATTCAGTTTTGGTTGCCACGATGTAGAAAAGATGTGGAGACACTAGAAAGAGTGCAGAGAAGAGCAACAAAGAGGATGAGTGGACTGGAGGCTAAAACATAGGAAGAATGGTTGCAAGAACTGGGTATGTTTAGTTTAATGAAAAGAAGGACTAGGGGTGACATGATAGCAGTGTTCTGATATCTCAGGGGCTGCCACAAAGAAGAGGGAGTCAAAGTATTCTCCAAGGCACCTGAGGGTAGCACAAGAAGCAATGGGTGGAAACTAATCAAGGGGAGAAGCAACCTAGAACTAAGGAGAAATTTCCTGACAGTGAGAACAATTAATCAGTGGAACAACTTGCCTCCAGAAGTTGTGAATGCTCCAACACTGGACCCTTTTAAGAAGATGTTGGATATCCATTTGTCTGAAGTGGTGTAGGGTTTCCTGCCTAAGCTGGGGGTTGGACTAGAAGATCTTCAGGGTCCCTTCAAACTCTGCTATTCTATTCTATTCTATTCTGCTAGGTAGGTTACATCAACAGTACAAAGAAGAGAGGTTTAATGGCCATTTGTATATAGAAACACATCCTGCCAATCTTTGATATTTCCTTAATTGTATTTCTTAGAATATTGTTTCTTCTCTGACTGATTATTTGCTGCTATGTCCTGCTTAATCTGGGTATTGGCTGAATATACACAATGTTGTCTGTTTCATTCCTGGGTTTTGGATTGTATTCTTCAAATAGCACATAAATGGAATTTGCCTCTGCGTGTCTGTTGATGGCTGATTCATCTGAATGTCAAAATTCCAAGAATTCCATATCATTTTTGGATGTGGCTTGATCTACAACAGGGATAGTCAACCTCTTTATACCTACCGCCCACTTTTGTATCTCTGTTAGTAGTAAACTTTTCTAACCGCCCACCGGTTCCACAGTAATGGTGATTTATAAAGTAGGGAAGTCAATTAAATTTTAAAAAGGAAAGTGCTTCAGTATCAAACCACACCACTACCACCCACCATGAAAGCTGGAATGCCCACTAGTGGGCGGTAGGGACCAGGTTGACTACCACTGATCTACAATATCAAGATGTGGTTTGATCTTCAGTAGAAACTGTGACTCTGTCTGTGTGTTTTAATTGGAATTACAGCATCAGTTGTGCTGGTACAATTCAGCAGACCTAATCAAATTCAGTGATTTAATTTGTAGCAGCTGTTCGGTTGCAGGGAATCACAACATCAAGTGGTCCTCACCAGTTTAGTTCAGTTAGACAGCACAAAAGATGTGATATTGGTGGTGTGATTCTGGAGATTGCTGTGAGAGACAATTGTTGACGTTTTTGTCAGACATATGCACGCTTCTTTGGAACAGATTTGAAACATGGCAGCAGAAATCATATCTTTAGTGCACACATTTAGTTGCCGATTTCCATACAGGAAACAGCTGATAATCTTCCTCCTCCACTATTTAAACTATTTGAATGTTGATACATGTTTTATGTCGTTCATTCTCAAAAAAATAAAATAAAGATATCTTATATCATGTTATGCTCCCTAAGTCTATGGGTTGAAGCTTTGCACTTTTTAGCCAAAACTAATTGCCTTACAGTGTTGAATTAACATTCCTCTCACATTCTTTAACTCTGCATCCTATGGAATACCCAGTTTGTTAAATGTAATTGCTTCAGAATTGACAGTTTATTGAGTTCCTTCTTTTTTTATATATTGAAAAAGTTTTATTGGTTTTTACAATTTTCGAAAAGGATAGGGTAAGGGATACAGAAACATTTTGAGAACTTTCGCGTCGGGATCATTGGCCCTTCCAGGGCTTCATAATAAAACATTAAAAAAAACATTTTTCAAAAATACTACGAGGTGAAAATAAGTGCATACATCCTAAATTCTCAATTCAATGCTGGCAGTCATGTACAAACATCCAGATAAAAAGGTTATACTATGTTAATAAAAAAATTAAAGTTATTTTTTTGATCTAAGTCTCTTGGCAATTGTGTCTTCTTTTTCTCCTTCCTGGCCCCCAGCGGGCAGGGCCGTGGCCCCCCCTGCCCCCCCCTAAATCTTCCCTCAGGACAGAGGAATGTTTTTTAAGAAAGGCTTCCGCCTCAACAACTGTTTTAATCCTAACTCTCCCTCCTTCCCAGAACACCAACATCCCTTCCGGCATCGCCCACTTAAACCAAGTCCCGTGGTCAAACAATTTTTTGAGTTCCTTCTTGTTCCTTAGCTCAAAAGAACTGTTGATGATCTCATAGATGGATCACATCTCCAGCATCATGATGAAAAGTGAAATATCTATACAAAGATGTTTTGAAGAACTAGAATGAATGACCAGTGTTGAAACCCATCAGCTAGCTTCCTGAAATGGTCAAATACAATCTCCCAGATTCGTATTTTTTTTTAATCTATTGGAACCAGTCTTTTAATCCAATATGACATACAGTGACTACTCTACAGTAAAGAATGCTGGTAGGTCTTGTATGATTTGGAATATCTGCAGAGGTGGTATTCAGCTGATTCTACCCATTTCTAGTGAAGCAGTAGTGGGAATGTTGAGTAGTTTGGAGAACCGGCAAATACCACCTCTGGCTGGCTCCAGAGTGGGGTGGTGGGGAGCATGGAGCTTTAGCTCCAACAATTTTTTGCATTGTAATCACAGTGGGTGGTCAGTGAGTACCAGTTATATAAACAAGGATTAGATCCAGCATTGATGTCCTGTTTTTATTTCCCGGAACCTGAGAATCTAGCCGTGTGCAATTCACACAACAAAGACTCCATTTTCCGTTCAAGCTTTTGTAGGAAGGTGGCATCATGACGTTTTCCCCCTATGGGCACATCCATGCCATCTTCTTGGCAACCTTGCAAGAGTGCCTTGCCTCTGCCTTCTTCCAGATGGTTTCAGCCCCAGCATTAATTTCAATTCTCTACTGGAGCTGCAATTTGCTCTTCAGATTAATCTTGTTCCCGCTGTCGAGAGACTGTTTTAATTGATCGTTTTAATTGATCCATTTATTTCTTTATGAGGTTAGCACAAACCGTGTTAGAATTCATTTTACATACTATACTGTACTTGGCTGAAGCATTGAGACGATAGTTAAAAATATGTTTATGATAATGATTGCAAACTGCCTGGCAAAATTCTCAAAGACGCGAAGAAATACGTTCATCGGTATGATATATCTCCCCAACCCGAGACAAAGAGAAGCAAAATAAAAATATCATCTTCCCCCAGGAAAAAAAATAATAAGATGGGTTATTATAAAATTATGTAGGTGTCCCCATGGTGCTTTTAAAACTATTACGAAGCATTCAGAATACTTCCCTAAGACACATGAGAAGCAATAACCAGAATGATAGCTGCAGTCAGACTTAAGAGAGGCTGCCAATTTTATGACAATATATGATTCCTAATATATTGCCGTTGAAAAAAATCGGTGAAAATGACACCTGAAAAGTTCTTAACTCCAACATTTATCCCCAATGATTGTTTTCCATATTGGGATGTCATTTTCCCTTCCCCGGTGAAATTCTGCCAGTTATTATTGAATGCATATTGTAATTTTTCCCCCCTCATAAATCTACCCAGGAAATGTCATCTAGCACTTGGGGAAAAAAAGATGTCCCCAGACTGTGATTGGAAAGGAAGGTTATGACGTTTGTTGGCTGGAGAAAGTCCATCTTCTTTCATAAAGAAGGATAAGATGTGATATTCAGAGCTGCTTAAAGTGTGCAGACAGGCTCAGAATCACTTTATTGTCATTTTGCCATGTACACTAATTGGCATACATTAAAGAAAGAGAAAGAGAGTGTAGGAGAGATACAGAGAGAGAGAGAGACAGAGAGACAGAGAGACAGAGAGACAGAGACAGAGAGACTGAGAGAGAGAGAGAGACAGACACAGAATCAGAGAGAGACCTAGACTGAGAAACAGAGACAGAGACAGAGAAAGAGAGAGTAAGAGAGACACAGAGAGACACAGAGAGAGATCGAGGGACTGAGAGAGACAGAGTCAGAGAGAGACTGAGACAGAGAGACAGAGACAGAGAAAGAGAGAGTAAGAGAGACACAGAGAAAGACAGACAGAGAGTCAGAGAGAGAGAGAGACTGAGAGAGAGAGAGAGAGAGAGAGAGAGACAGACAGACAGACAGAAAGGTTTATATATGATTGAGGCCAGTTGGGGAAAACTTATTTCTATAGCTTTGGAGAATGCCTTCCATTTAAAAATAATCTCACAATTTTCTATTAAGCCCCTTTCCTTCCTTCCTTTCCATCAGGTCAAAAGGATCACCTGTGACAAACCAAAGAAAAGGAGAGGAGAAAAATCTAAGTGGGGACCCTAAAAGCCTTAACATTGAATGAGCTGCAAATAATTATCAGTGGGGTGACCCAAACAGGGCAGCTGATACACGGCAAAACATTTAACCATCCAAGTGTCCCTGTCCACATTTGACGGGTTGTCCATAAGAAGCTCTAGGGTGACCTTGCAGGATATGAGTTGTGCTGTTCCCTTTGACAGCTTAGAAAAGTGCATTTTTTTAAAATCTCCCTGACGGTCCAGAACTTTCACGAGTTGAATTAGTTGAAAAACTTACTTTTTATCCTTTGGGGAGTATTTTTTTTTATTTTTACTGTTGGTGACCCAAATGTCGTAAGGTGACAGACATAGTTTTAAAGTGCTGTGAAAATAAACCTTTCCTTGGAATAACATTGTCAACTACCTTGATGGGCCTACTAGGTCACAAATTCCATTAAGAGCAAGGGATTTGAAAGCCTTTTGACTGCAAGAGATGAAGCGAAGACATCCTTGTGCCCAATAATTGTGTGTGTGTGTACACACACACACACACACGCACACACACACACACACACAGAGTATGTACACATACAAATCTCTTGCTGCTTCTCTTGATGACTTTGCTGATCTCTAGAAATAATTATGGCACGGGAGCTAGCTATCTGCGGGATCGGATTCTGCCCCATACATCCCTGCGGCCGATTCGCTCCCACAGAAAGGGACTTCTCCGGGTTCCGTCCACTAGGCTATGCCATTGGGCGACACCCAGGGGAAGGGCCTTCTCTGTGGCGGGCCCAACCCTCTGGAACGACCTTCCCCCCAAAATTAGAACAACGACGGACCTCCGCTCCTTCCGTCAAAAACTGAAAGCACACCTTTTCTGCTTGGCCGGCCTAGGTTAGTCTTCCGTTTTTAATTGGGGTTTTAGGGGGGCTTGGTTTTAGTATAGTGGGTTTTAGCGCAGGGATATTTTGTTTAATTTTCTATCTTAGCCATTTATGTATTTTATATTTGTATTTTTTAACTTCCCTGTGCACCGCTCCGAGTCCCGTTGGGGAGAGGAGGCGGTCTATAAAATAAAATTATTATTATTATTATTATTATTATTATTATTATTATTATTATTATTATTATTGTTGTTGTTGTTGTTGTTGTTGTTGTTGTTGTTGTTGTTATTATTATTATTATTATTATTATTATTATTATTATTATTATTATTATTATTATCAACTTTTCAATGGGTAAAATCCACTCCTTGTTTTGCCTGACTTCCTTAGACATATACGTATATTGTTCCTTAGAAATAGGAAAAGATAGTACCAAATAATAAAAGTTCTGGACAGGGAAAGGAGAAAATGTATAACGCAAAACAAAAACAACAGCAAATCACTGATTTCCTTTGACTTTCAACTGGAGAGTACATGTACACACACACACACACAGCACAACACAACCCACAACACAACACACAGAATTTTAGTATTTAGACCCAAGAGCTGGTTTTGAAAACATGAAAACTTTCCGTTAAAATAAAAACACGTTTCTAGCCGAGGGTGTATGAGAAGCTGTCCAAGGTCACTTTCATTCTATCATTCTATGGGTATTCCTGTTGAGAAAAAAAAATTGTGAATAACATATTACAAAAATTCCCAAGCCTGTTAGTAAAGATCTTCATATCATTTGAACGTTAATAAACTTGCCAGTAGAATTCTACTAAAGTCTTCAAAAGTTTCAAATCTCTTACTTTGAAAGTATATAAACAATTTTGCAAGAGGAAAAAAATACTAATGATTCTAACACCAGTTGTCTGTACCCAGCACTCTCTCTCTCTCTCTCCCTCCCTCCTTACTTCCTTTCCTCTTTCTCTGTCTCTCTCCCACCTTCCTTTCTTCCCTGCTTCCTTCCTCTCCTCTTTCCCTACTTTCCACTCTCTTCCTTCCTTCCTTCCTTCCTTCCTTCCTTCCTTCCTTCCTTCCTTCCTTCCTTCCTTCCTTCCTCCCTCCCTCCCTCCCTCCCTCCCTCCCTCCCTCCCTCCCTTCCTTCCTTCCTTTCTTCCTTTTTCTTAATTTTAACTTTCTCCCACCTATTCGGCCGATCCGCTCCCACAGAGAGGGACTTCTCCGGGTGCCGTCCACTAGGCAGTGCCAGCGGGCGACGCCCAGGTGAAGGGCCTTCTCTGTGGCGGGCCCAACCCTCTGGAACAACCTACCCCCCCGAACTCAGAACTATCACGGACCTCCGCTCCTTCCGCCAAAACTTGAAGACGCACTTCTTCCATCTTGCCGGCTTGGCCTAATCCACACCTTGCAGACTGAAGCCTAAATTGTTTTAATTTGGATTTTAAGGGGTAAGAGTTTTAGGATTTTTAGCACAGGGTTATTAGTATTTAATCTGTTTTTAGTATTTATCTATTGCTATGTTTTTATATTTCCATTTTAATTTCCTGGGCACCGCCCCGAGTCCCTTCAGGGAGAGTGGCATGGTTTATAAATTTAATAAAATAAATAAATAAATATTTTTGCAGCCATTTACAAATAACATGCCTGAAACAACCTGGAAAAATTGACAAAATCCTAAGGCAGCGTAGCTGTTTAATAAGAGCAGAGTTCACACATGACAGGAGCATTAGCTTCTCCCATATTTCTGCTAGCTACACCAGGTGACATTTCTAATCCTGTGTTTTAAAATCTGAATATTTAAATCATACTAGGCGTCCCTGAATGGATTCAGACTGCAAGGAGATTGCACGCTAGGTGCAGTCCCGCTTAAGGAAGAAAAGACCAAATAAGAATGTGTTTGAGGTTTAGTTAGTAAAAGAAATAAATTCAAATTCACAAAGGAAGAATAGATTTATCTAGGCTTATATTCTTCTGATCCCTTCCTTTGTCGGAAAGTAAAATTCACTATATACTCAAGACTTTTTTTTTTTTTTTGGCTGCCTTTTTGGGGGGGTTTCGGTGTCAGGTAAGACACAGCAGGGGATGGAATGAATTCATCTTCCTGTCTTCAAGTAAACTAAAAGCAATTTCCGTCTTCCCATGTGGTCACTTGTGGGTCTTGTCATGTTCCAGCTAATGATATCAACCCCCCTTAGATTGTTTAAGTATTCATGAAGTAATTAAATTCTCATTAACATATAAATAAAAGAAAACTGAAAACAAGTTTAGCAGGCACCTAACATCTGTTCTAATGCCTTTAAGTATTAAAATGTGCCATGCACATAAGGTAAAAGCATAGTTTGTTCGGTGACGTATTTTATATGGATTATTTATAGAAATTCTAATTAAACGGATTAGGCATATTAAGGAAAACTAACTGCAAAATACAAATTGGACGTCTTATTGCAATTTCATTGCATAGATAAGGAATTTTGCAAATCAAAGGGAGAATCCACATGACTTATTCATCTTTTTGCTTTCAAATTCAGATGCATTTAAGTTGAACATTGGATGCACCTACAGCTGTTGTTAGTTTACGCAAATGTACTTCACTAACAATGAGCGATGCTGGAAAAATTGATGAGGAGTTTATGTTTGAAGGAAAGTTGACCAGGAAGTCCCAGAGATATCGGTTAGACTGGAAATAAAGTAAAGTAAAATTAAAGGGATGAGGTGGATCAGTGGCTAAGACACTAAGCTTGTCAATCAGAAGGTCAGAAATTCAGTGGTTCGAATCCATAGTGCCGCATTAGAGAGTGTGCTCCTGTTACTTGTCCCAGCTTCTGCCAACCTACCCTGTTTCCCTGAAAATAAGACCTCTTTGGATAATAAGCCCAATCAGGCTTTTGAGCGCATGCACTAAAGTAAGCCCTCCCCAAAAATCAGCCCTCCCTGAAAATATTGCAACACAGCAGCATCCATGAGGTGACCACGCTCGATGCCTCCTGCATCTCAAAATGAAATGAAATGAAATGTTTATTTATATACCGCTCCCTCTCCCCGAAGGGACTTGGGGCGGTGCACAGGGAATATAAAACATAAAAACATACAACAATATAAATATCTAAAATTAAATTAAATTACAATGACCCTGCGCTAAAACCTTAAAAACCTAAAACACTAAACCCCTAAAAACCCAATTAAAAATTTAAATATACAGACTGGAGGTGTGAAAGATAGATTAGGCCAGGCCGGCCTGTTGGAAGAAATATGTTTTGAGCTTTCGGCGGAAGGAGCGGAGGTCCGGAGTTGTTCTGAGGTCGGGGGTAAGTTGTTCCATTGGATAGGGCCTGCAACAGAGAAGGCCCTTCCCCTGGGAGTCGCCCGCTGGCATTGCCTAGTGGACGGCACCTGGAGAAGTCCCTCTCTGTGCGAGCGAATCGGTCGAAGGGATGTATGGGGCAGGATGCCCCATAATAAGACCTCCCTGAAAATAAGGCCAAGTGCTTATTTCAGGGAGTCAAAAGAAAATAAGACCCTGTCTTATTTTTGGGGAAACACAGTAGCAATTCAAAAGCACATAAAAATGCAAGTAGAAAAATAGGAACCACCTTTGGTGGGAAGGTAACAGTGTTCCATGCACCTTCGGCATTTAGTCAAGCCAGCCACATGACCACGGAGACGTCTTCGAACAGCGCTGGCTCTTCAGCTTTGAAACAGAGATGAGCACCGCCTCCTAGAGTCAGGAATGACTAGCACACATGTGTGAGAGGAACCTTTACCTTTACCTTTAAAATTAAAGTATTTTTTTTTAATCAGTGACAGTAATCTGAAAGTAGATAGTGATAAATGGCAAGTCTACTATGGTTCAGAAAATTACACAACTATGAAATCATGAAAAAAAAAAGCTACTGCAACTTGACAGCGACTTTAACTCTCCTATAGGAATCTTTAGTGATTTGAAGCAAATTGTGTTTACTGTGTTCCCTATTTTTAGTAAGGTTGTGTAACACTCTGGATTTGAAGGCAACAAGGTGATCTGGAATAGGTGAATTTGCAAACAGAACATCGATTTGCAACCACATCTTTTCAAATGGCCAACAATCTTGGAAGATGAAGATTCAAGGTATTGCTGATAGGAACTCCAAATCACATTTGGTCATTCTCACCAATATATCTAGGGACCTACCCTATAAGCAGGGGTGAGATTCAGCCGGTTTGGACTGGTTCGGACAAACCAGTAGCTCTAATGGTCAGCTGACAGCAAACCGGTCCTCTCTGACGATCAGGTAGGCCCGCCTGCTTGCCCCTGTGCTATAGAGACCTATATTTCTTTTGTTTGAACCCCAGCTGATAGGTGCTGAAGAACGGATTGCCACGCCTCAGCTGTTTCACTCACGGGAGCTGCAGTCGAAGGTACGTTTTTGAGCTGTCTTCAAACGCACTTTGCGCATGCTCAGCAAACCAGTATCGTCCATAAGCAACGATACTTCCTAAACTGTCAGTCAAATTGGGTATGTCTATTTAATGACAAGAAGGATTAGTGGCGACATGATAGCAGCGTTCCAATAGCTAAGAGGCTACCACAAAGCACCTCAAAGCAGGACGAGAAGCAATGAGTAGAGATTAATCAAGGAGAGAAGCAACCTAGAACTAAGGAGAGATCTTCTGACAGAACAATGAATCAATGGTTATGGTTTTATGGTTTATTTAATTTATATACCGCACCCTTTCCCAAAAGGGACTCGGGGTGGTGCACAGGCAATTTAAAAACATATATAAACATAACAACATACAAAATATAAAACCAAATTAAATTAATATCCCTGTGCTAAAAAAATTAAATATGTTAAAACAATATCCCTAAAACCAATTTAAAACAATTTAACTGCAGACTGTGGGCTAGGTGATGTAAGTTAGGCCAGGCCGGCCTATTGGAAAAAATAAGTTTTAAGGTTCTGCTGGAAGGAGCGGAGATCCGTGATCGTTCTCAGTTCGGGGGGTAAGTCGTTCCAGAGAGTTGGACCCTCCACAGAGAAGGCCCTTCCCCTGGGCGTCGCCCGCTGGCATTGCCTAGTGGGCGGCACCCGGAGAAGTCCCTCTCTGTGGGAGCGAATCGGCCAAAGGGATGTATGGGGCAGGATGCGATCCCGAAGATAACTAGGTCCCGTGCCATGGAGCGCTTTGAAGATGATAGTCAGCACCTTGAAGCGCACCCGAAAGACCACAGGCAGCCAGTGCAGCTCGCGCAGGAGTGGTGTTACATGGGAGCGTCTAGGAGCTCCCATAATTGCCCGCGTGGAACAACTTGACTTTAGAAGTTGTGAGTGCTTCAATACTGGAGGATTTTAAGAGAGAATGGACATTTGTCTGCAATGTTATAGGGCAGTGATGGCGAACCATTTTTGGCTAATGTGCCAAAAGCGGGGGAAGTGCAGGTGGGTCATGCATGTATGTGCCACGCCCATAATGCTTTGCGCATGACCCAGCATGCATGCGTGCACGACCAGTGCTCCCTCCATTTTTTGAATGTTTTTTTTGCCCTCCACAGGCTCCAGAGGCTTTATAGGAGCTTGGGGAGGGCAAAACCAGCCCCCCCCCGTTCCCCTGGAGGCCCTCCAGAGGCTTCAGGAGCTTCCCTGAAACCTCTGGAGAGCTAAAACCAGCCCTACGAACAAACCGGAAGTATGTTCCCGAAGCCTCTGGAGAGTGAAAAATGGCCTCAAAAGGCTGAAATCAGCTGACCAGCGCACGCATACACTCTGGCCAGCTGACAGAGCAACACCCTGACAAATGGCTCCGCATGCCATAGGTTGGCCATCATGGGTATAGGGTTTCCTGCTTGGGCAGGAGGCCTAGAAGACCTCCAAGGTCCCTTCCAACTCTTGTTTTTCTGTTAAGTGAATTCATGGTCAAAGTGAAATTCAACAATTTATTCACAGCTCAGGTGTTTTTTTAGTCTGTTAGTACTTTAATATGACTTCTTAAAATAGTGTAAAACAGACACATTAAAAAGAGATGATATAAATTTACAATTATATACCACCCAGGTTACAAATCAGAACGTTGTCATAGCTGTAACTATAAAAAGCATACTCAAAGTTTAATTTTCACTCATTGTATTGGTAAATATCCCAGATAAGTTAAAAGACACCTTGGGTACTGTTACATTTCCAAAATATGTAACACCTTTAGTTGTAGTGTTTCTTTGCTATCCATTCCCTGAAGCTTCACTACTGATTTTTATGCAACAGAGCTGGCCAAAGAAAATCTAATAATATTTCATTGCCAGCTTTAGATTGATGGGTTGGCAGAAAGGGAGAGGCAGATAAAAGAATCTTCAGAATAAGTTAAATTATTTTTTCAAATGGATGTGGCAAGAGAAGAATGTATTACTTACACAGAGGCTGATTAAAATGCAGTTTGGAGAATCAGCACAATGCGGACATACTCTGCAGAGTATCGGAGAAATACTACGCAAAGGTGAAGTTGTCGGAGTAAACTCGAGCATCCCCCCCCCCACACACACACACTTTATATAACTCAAACCATTTTTGGAGAGTATTGGACCCTTCACTTCCTGGACATAAACTTCCCGGCCCTCTGGAACGACCTACCCCCTGACCTTCGCACTACCTCGGACCTCCGCCTCTTCCGCCAACGTCTTAAGACGCATTTATTCCATCAAGCCGGCCTAGGATAGCCCCCCGTTTCTGATTTTTTATATATAAATTATAATTTTGGTAGGGTTTTAATGTGGGTTTTAGCATGGGTTTAAATAATTTAATATATTTTAATGATGTATATTGTATTTATGGTTTTAAATAATGCCTGTGCGCCGCCCTGGGTCCTAACAAGGAGAAGGGCGGGGTATAAATTCAAATAAATAAAATAAATAAATAAAATAAACAATGTGTCCCCTCAAGATGTAGCAGGAAATCATGTGCTACCAATACAGGACCAATACCAATACAGGACGAGACCACAATTGAGTCAGAGAAACAGGCTTTATTGTGCGCACAGACTCATAGCATTCATATGTCAAATTCTGAGCCTCCTGGTTGCGCTCAAGGGTCACTTTTATATCCCGTAAACTCAGCTACGCATAGGCATTATTTATTTTATTTATTTATTTATTTATTTTAATCATATTTATATCCCGCCCTTCTCCACAGAGGACCCAGGGCGGCGCACAGGAATTTAAAAAACATACAAAAGAATAAATACATAATTTAAAAACATATTAAATTATTCTAGTCCTATGCTAAAACCAATTTTAAAATCCCCAATTTAAAACTCTCTAAAATAGTCCCCATGGGAGGTTAGGCTAGGCCGGCTTTCTGGAAAAAATGTGTCTTTAGACACTGGCGGAAGAGGCTGAGGTCGGTGATGGTACGCAATTCAGGGGGTAGGTCATTCCAAAGGGCAGGGCCAGCCACAGAGAAGGCTCTTCCCCTGGGTGTCGCCAGACGGCATTGCCCGGCCGACGGTATCCTGAGAAGACCCTCTCTGTGGGAGCGGATCGGCCGAAGGGATGTATGGGGCAGAAGGCGGTCTCGCATATAACTAGGCCCCAAGCCATTATGCTGTGGTAGCATTCTGATCCATGAAAAACAGGAAAACAGACAAAATACAGACAAAATACAAAAAGTGGAAGTTTAATAACTCCTGAATTTGCTACATTTCTATATATATGGTCTTATCTTACACTATCTGTGACTTTTGGTCCACATGTGTACTTGTCACCAAGTTACAGGATTTTAGTCATATATCAAGGACATCGTTCATTTAAAGTTATGTCTTAAGCAAGTTCCTCTTTCTAGAAGTCATCTAAGTTATAGGTTATGTCTTAAGCAAGTACCTCCTTCTCTAAGCAAGTTGCAACAGTTATAGCACATAAGTAAATCAGCTTGTTCATTATATGATATTGTCCCAATTAATGTCATTCCTATATTTTATAGCCCTTTTCTCCTTCTGCCTCAAAGATGCTACTACAGGGCATTGCGTGCCAAAACTAGACACAAAGGTAGTTTTTCCCCTGGGCCATCACTCTGCCGAACACCTAATTTTCATAGCACTGTCTTAGGCCTAAAGCTATCTACTCATAGAGTAGGCTGTAGTGCTGTTATCCTCCTCATCTTCTCATCTTTCTCATCACCTCATCTTTCCTCATTTCTCATCTTTTCTTACTTTCTATTGATATCTTATGAATTATTACTTGTTTATATCTTATGATTAATTATTGTAACTATGATTTATAATCTATGACATATCACTTGTTGTTTGTAAGTACATTGAGAGCTTACACACTGGTGACAAATTACTTGTGTGTCCAATCACACTTGGCCAATAAAGAATTATATTCTGTTCTTCTTCTTCTCGCTGTTATTGTTGTTAGTTGCAAAAGTGTGTCCAACCCATCATGACTCCATTGACAACATTACTTCAGGCCTTCCTGTCCTCTACTATCCTCTGGAGTTCATTTAAGCTCACGCCGGCTGCTTCAGTGACTCCATCCAGCCACCTCATTCTCTGTCATCCCTTTCTTCTTTTGCCCTCAATCCATGAGGCTCTTCTCCAGTGAGTCCTTCCTTCTCATTAGGTGGCCAAAGTACTTGAGTTTCATCTTCAGGACCTGGCCTTCTAAAGAGCAGTCAGGGTTGATTTCCTCTAGGACTGATTGGTTGGATTGCCTTGAAGTCCAAGGGACTCGCAGGAGTGTTCTCCAGCATTTCTATTCTATTCTATTCTATTCTATTCTATTCTATTCTATTCTATTCTATTCCATTCCATTCCATTCCATTCCATTCCATTCCATTATAATTTAGAGTACAACTCAAAATGTAGATTCATGTTTGGATAGATAAACAGATAAGACAGATGAAGTGCTGTACCAGTTTATAAGACCCAGTAATCCAAATTTCACTTTACTTCCATGATGAAAATTTGGAAAGGAATGGAAAATGCTTAGAATAAAAGTAAGTTAAGCAAACAAAAGAAAGAAAGAGAAGTGTTTGTTTTTTTTCCTAAGCAGAGAAGTAGATTTTTAAAGAAACTGAACTACAGAAACAGGTCCAAAGTATACAAAAGAGCTCAAATTGTTAAATAATTGCAATCTTAAATTGCTATAAATAAGTTAGTGGGCTCATTTAATACTTGTAAAGCATTGAGTTTGTTAAGGAATAACTTAAATGCATGTAAAGAAACGTAAGGAGATATGCATGGAGTGATTATGTTTCTTTCAACAAGGTCTTAAGTGGGAAGGAAGTTAGATAAATAAGGGACAGGGATATTTGTGGGGGAGGAATTTTTTGTCTGCTGAACCAGCAATAATGCCTGTAGCAACCCACCCCATGTTACGCGGCACTAGGGATTCGAACCACTGAACCACTGACCTTTCTGATCAACAAGCTCGGCGTCTTAGCTACTGAGCCACCACGTCCCTTTAAAGAAAACCTAGCTCTCTGTTAAATGGTCCGTGACTCCTTAGCCAATAGAAAATAACTGGCTGAGTAGCCCTGAAGATTTTAAATGAAGCTAACAATATGGGAATACATTTTAACATTTTTTTTTAAAAAAAGTCTTCTTTTCGTTCTTTCTTTCCCCATCATTTATTTCACTGTGGTGTGGTTTTCTTCTGACCATTATTTTCTGAATCCGCGTTATTTTATGATGAGCTGGCCTGTCTATTAGTTTTATATTCTATATTCAGTTTTACAGTGATTTTATTGTATGTTATTATGCTACTGTTATAGTTGCAATTATGGTGCAGAGTGCCTAGAGAAATTGATTTTATGAGACATTAAATAAATTAGATCAATAATAATGGCTTCTGACACATGGGAAAATCCAAGAATGTTAGGTTCTTTCCTTCCCTCCCTCCCTTCCTCCTTCCTTCCTTCCTTCCTTTCTTTCTTTCTTTCTTTCTTTCTTTCTTTCTTTCTTTCTTTCTTTCTTTCTTTCTCTCTCTCCCTCCCTCCCTCCCACCCTCCCTCCCTCCCACCCACCCTTCCTTCCTTCCTTCCTTCCTTTTTTCTCTCTCTCTCTTTCTTTCTTTCTTTCTTTCTTTCTTTCTTTCTTTCTTTCTTTCTTTCTTTCTTTCTTTCTTTCTTCTTCCTCCTATCATCCCTACCTACTTCCTTCCTTCCATCCCTTCCTTTTTCTTTCTTTCTTTCTTCCTTCGTCCCTCCCTCTCTCCCACCCTTCCTTCCTTCCTTCCTTCCTTCCTTCCTTCCTTCCTTCTTTCTTTCTTTCTTTCTTTCTTTCTTTCTTTCTTTCTTTCTTTCTTTCTTTCTTCTTCCTCCCACCATCCCTACCTACTTCCTTCCTTCCGTCCCTTTCTTTTTCTTCCTTCCTTCCTTCC
Source organism: Rhabdophis nuchalis (assembly GCA_039707465.1). Lineage (NCBI taxonomy): Eukaryota > Metazoa > Chordata > Lepidosauria > Squamata > Natricidae > Rhabdophis > Rhabdophis nuchalis. The sequence continues at coordinate 8,475,390 of CM077651.1, read as the reverse complement.
TTCCTTCCTTCCTTCCTTCCTTCCTTCCTTCCTCCCTCCCTCCCTCCCTCCCTCCCTCTCTCCCTCCCTTCCTTTATTCTTGCCCTAACATTCAGCATGGTAATGGAATTCTGATATAAGTCAATCTAAATTTCATTTCACAATCCGCTCAAAATTTATATACTGTTCAGATAGTGGCACATTCAGGCTATGATGTTGAGGGTGCTGGCCTAGGAGACAGTGAGTTTTAGCCTCAGATTAGGCGTGAAAGCTGACTGGGTGACTTTGATCAATCAGCAGGAGACTGTGAGTTCTAGTTCTGTCTTAGAAATGAACGTCAGGTGGGTAACTTTGGGCTAACCACGCTCTATCTCTGCCCATCCCACCTTACAGGATAGTTTTTTGTGGGGGAAACAGGAGGAAGAAGGTGTGTTAGATATGTTTGCCAACTTTATTTGTATATGAAAAGAGATGGGATAAAAATCTAAATCATCTAAATCTTAAAAAACCTAAATCGAAATCTGTCTGTCTATTTGTCTGTCTGACTGTCTGTCTGTCTCTCTCTCTTCTTTCCTTCCACCCTTCCTACCTACTTCCTTCCTTTCCTCCCTCCCTCTCTTCTGTCTGTCTGTCTGTCTGTCTGTCTGTCTGTCTGTCTGTCTGTCTGTCTGTCTGTCTGTCTATCTATCTATCTATCTATCTATCTATCTATCTATCTATCTATCTATCTATCTATCTATCTATCTGCCTGCCTCTATCTGACTGTCTGTCTATCTATCTATCTATCTATCTATCTATCTATCTATCTATCTATCTATCTATCTATCTATCTATCTATCTATCTATCTATCTATCTATCTATCTATCATCTATCTATCTATATATCTATATATCTATATATCTATATATATATCTATCTTAAAGAACCTTACCCTTTTGAAAATACACTTAGCACAATATTTTGTCAGTTGTTTCCACACTTAATCATGTTTCAATCTTATTTTCCAACGATTTCCTGCTCCATTCCAACATCCGTGCGATGTTGAAAACCTGAAGATGAATGCAGCAAATCATGATTTAAAAGAGCTGAAAGATTAAAATAAATTCATGTACTTAAAGTGTCTTGAGATACCCAAAAAGGAATATTTTATGTTTAACTCTAGAAAGAAAGAAAGAAAAAAATAAGAGCAGAGGGAATATAGAGCGAGAGAGCTCAGATAATGCATTATGTTTATAATATTTATTTATGCTGTATCTGAGATTCTCCAAAGCAGAAGTGGCAAGGGATCTTTCTAGAAAATGATAATATTAAAAAGGCAATTAATTAAGAGGAGGGGAAAACTAACATCAGTGAAGCCACTGAGTGTACCGAGAATTGCTTAAACACCGAGGGAAAGCTGAATATTGAAAGTAGTTGTTCCTTATCTGTGTTTCAGGTTAAATTTCCCCATGTCATTACAGTAGTATCAGCCTGTGTTCTCTGAATGAATGCAGTTGCTGACATGCTTAAAGTCATTCAACTCAATTATGCGGCAACCTGTATTGCATTATCCCAGCATAAATAACCATTCAGCCGATCACTCGAACAGAGGCTTTTCATCAAACATCATTTCAGATTTTTCCAATCATCTTCAAGTCGAACTACAGTTTCAACTGTAGACTTAAACCCGGGAAGCCAAGGTCATCATATAGACCAGTGGTTCTCCACCTTCCCAATGCCATGACCCTTTAATACAGTTCCTCATCTTCTGGTGACCCCCAACCATAAAATGTGTGTCTCGGTTCCTAAGATCATCGAAAATATGTGTTTTCCAGTGGTCTTAGGTGACCCCTGTGAAAGGGTTGTTCAACCCCCAAAGGGGTCGCGACCCACAGGTTGAGAACCGCTGATATAGACCAAGGAGAAAGGGCATCTGAAAGATGACCACATAATTCAGATGGAAAGCCTTAAACTCTTTTTGGGTTCTGTTCTCCTCCTCCTCCTCCTCCTCCTCCTCCTCCTCCTCCTCCTCCTCCTCCTCCTCCTCCTCCTCCTCTTCCTCCTGCTGTCCCCTACCTACTCTCTCTCTCTCATTACCTACTTACTGTATTTCTCTCTCTCCCCCTCTATCTACCTATATACCTACTTACCTACTCTCTCTCTCTCCCCACCTATCTACTGTATCTCTCTCTCTCTCTTCCCCAACCTACCTACCTACCTACTCTCTCTCTCTCTCTCTCTCTCTCTCTCTCTCTCTCTCTCTCTCTCTCTCCCAACCTACCTACCCCCCCTCTCTCTCTCCCTACCTATCTACTGTATTTCTCTCTCTCTCTCCCTCTCTATCCCTCTATCTACCTACCTACTTTTTTAAAAAAAAAAAGCCTCTTCAAAACCTGGATGTGTCTTATACTCTGGTGCGTCTTATACTCCAAAAATATGGTAGTTAGTCAGTAGAGTTAGGCAAAAACTAGTCTATACCCGCAGGGAGTTATTAAGTTATTATTAAACATTGGATCTTCTAGTCGACTCGATATTACCAGCGACTTCCAGCAGTCTCATAATATGCACTGGCTGCCTGTGGTCTTCCGGGTGTGCTTCAAGGTGTTAATTACCATCTTCAAAGCGCTCCATGGCATGTGTCCTGGCTACTTGCGAGACCGCCTCCCACCACACACCTCCCTTCGACCTGTCCGCTCCCACAGGTTGGGCCGCCTCAGGGTGCCGTCTGCCGGTCAATGCCGACTGGCGACTCCCAGGGGAAGAACCTTCTCTGTGGCGGGTCCGACCCTCTGGAACGACCTGCCCCCCGATCTTCACACCACTACTGACCTACGCCTCTTCCATTGGATGCTTAAAACACATTTCTTCCATCTGGCCGGCCTGACATAGATTAAGGGTTTTTAGAGTTAATATTTTAATGGTCTTAATTTTCTTAGCACAGATTTTATTATTTAATTCAATTTTAGATTATATGTATGTATTGTGGTTTTTATTTTTCTGTGTACCGCCCTGAGTCCTACCACGGAGAATAGGGTGGTATATAAATCCGATAAATAAAATAAATAAAATAAATTATGCAAAGTGGCCACCAAGTGAATATATGAGTGTACTTATGATCGGAGAGTGAGCCTTTCTTTGCAACGTTTGTGGAAGCAAAGATGGGTGGGAAAATTACATCTTATCACTGTTGCAAGTTGCAAAATGAGGAGGTTGCTGAATGAGGACTAATTATATATGCAGATGATAGATAAATTCTGTAGGTAGGTATATAAATAGGCAGATAGATGCACTTCATCAGAGACCTGATTATTCATTTCCTGCTCAATACAAGAATACATTCAGAATTAATGTGCAGGCTCTGAATTTTCCATTCATAGCAATTGAAAAGCTACAAAAGCTTCCACAAAGACCTTACCTACCCATGGAAATTCACCTTGATGCATGTTTTCTAAACCCAACAGCTACTTCCCTGGTAAGTGCTAAAGACCTCTTTTGGCATCTGTGAATCAGCAGCAATTATATCAGGCCCTAATGAAAAGTCATGACAATTTCTTGCCGTGAGATTCTTTTCACCTGCAGCTAACAAGGCAACCCACACATTAGCGTTGTTTCAAAATAGCCCTTCTAGTATTCCACAATTAGATCTGGAAAGTTCTGATTGGTGCTAGGCAAAGTCAGCCTTTAACTGTGGGAATGGGACAACTTGCCACAGCCATCTTGCCGTGGCCAACTCAGCATGACCAACTCGCTGTGAGACAATTCTCCTTGGTCAACTCACCATGGCCAACTCACTGCAGCCAACCCAACCCAACCCAACTTGCTGCAGTCAACTCATTGCAATATTAGAGCAATATTTTGTGAATGCCCTGTGTGTATCCTGTCAAATCTTCATCGATGTTGAGCGATATTTGCCATCTGAATATAATTATCCACGGCATCATGACTTTGCTGAAGGAGTGGTGCAGTGGCCTAGAGGTGGAGCTCTTGCCTCACAATCAGGAGGCTATGAGTTCGATCCTAGGTAGAGGCAGATATTTCTCTCTGGGCACCATGATAATTTATCTGCTGAATAAAATTCCACATTGGCGACATGAAGGTGGCCAGACTCCACCCCACAAGGGGTTATGGGGTCATAAAATAGAGATGGTTATGACTTTGCTGAGATTGGACTTGTGGTCTCTTGAATGTGGGACATGATATGGGAACTAACCCTGCACCTACATATTTTCTTAATTGTATCAGACATAAACATGAAAAGAACATCAACACATAGGTAGTGAATAATATAGCTCTATGGTGCAATCAGCTTCATTTGACAATGGGGAATGTTGCTCATCTTTTTATGAAGACACGGTGGCTCAGTGGCTAAGACGCTAAGCTTATCGATCAGAAAGGTTGGCAGTTCGGTGGTTTGAATCCCTAGTGCTGTGTAATGGAGTGAGCTCCTATTACTTGTCCCAGCTTTTGCCAACCTAGCAGTTCGAAAGCATGTAAAAATGCAAGTAGAAAAATAGGGGCCGCCTTTGGTGGGAAAGTAACAGCATTCTGTGCACCTTCAGCAGTTAGTCATGCTGGCCATATGACCATGGAGACATCTTCGGACAACGTTGGCTCTTCGGCTTTGAAACGAAGATGAACACTGCCCCCTAGAGTCAGGAATAACTAGCGCCTATGTGCGAGGGGAACCTTTACCTTTACCTTTATTTTATTTTATTTATTTATTTTATTCGATTTATATCCCGCCCTTCTCCACGAAGGACCCAATTTATGTTACAATCAGCTTCATTTGACGATGGGGAATGTTGCTCATTTTTTTTATGATGCGGAATGAAAAATAGACAGCAAGTCAAGTGCTCAAGAGCCAGAGAATCAATATCCTAGCAAGTGGGATAATACAAGAGGTATTTAGAACATATCCTCCTTCTAGCTTCTGTTTCTTTTCATTACTGAGTGGCTTTCTTGGGGTAGGGGGAGGTAGGTTATGCAGCTTGCCTGAATGCCAGGAAGCATTTTAACAGAACCTCTTTTGAAAGCTCCACTGCTTCATCCAACCACTTCACCAGGATTTACATTGTGATGGAAATAATTATTGCTTTTTTTTCCAAAGTTTAGCACACCAAATGTCAAAGCCATCATTTACAAGGAGAGCTCAATTGGATGCTCTAGTCCTCCACCTAGGTCTTTGTTCTCTTTTAGTCGGAAAAGCAGAAATCCTTCATTAAAATTAGCTAACTGGAAGTGTATAATAACCCATGTTTCAAAAGCTGCCTGTTGACTGTGATCTCATTTTGCGTTGCCATTGGACATGATCCAGAATCAAATTCAATTGTCTGAAGTGCAATGATGACAACCAAAGCTGAAAGGTGCTAAATTCAAACTTGCCAAAAAGGAACAACTGCATTTTTCGGAGTATAAGACACACCAAGGTTTTGAAGAGGCAAATTAAAAAAAAAAAAGTTTTTGCACTCTGCAAACCTCCCAAAAACGTCCTGTTTTTCGTGAAAACGGCCCTTTTTTTTCAAAAAAGGGGAAGAATAGCCCTTAGGAGTCTTGTAGAGTGCTCTTGGGGGTGGCCAAAACTGAGCAAAAAACAGTCCGTTTTTCGTGAAAATGGGACTGTTTTTGTCCCCAAAAAGGGCATGGATAGCCTTTAGGAAGCTTATAGAGTGCTCCTGGGGGCTGGCAAGGGGCAAAATTGAGCAAAAAATGGCCCGTTTTTCACTCATTTCTGCCCTCCCCAGCCCCCAGGAGCTCTCTGGAAGCTTCCTACAAGCTATGCATGGCCGTTTTGGTGAAGGGGGTGGGGTTTCGGGAGGCAAAAAGTGCTGTATTCGTTGCATAAGATGCACCCAGATTTTCAGCCCCTTTTTTGATGGAAAAAGGTGCGTCTTATACTACAAAAATATGGTACTACGTTAGGGGTTCCTTAATGAATGGAGGAAGTACTCTGAGAAGGCCAACACTCAGACGGCTTGATCCAGGGTTGAAATCAATTTACCTTCACTACCGGTTCACAAATGTGAGTGCACAAATGGCTATCTTCGCACATGCGCAGGACCTGAAAGTCCACGCATGCGCTGAAAAATCATCACACATTTATTGAAATGAGTCGTAGTTGGCAAGCAGAACCATCATGGGGAAACACCTATCAATCTGAAAGCATCAGAAAAATCTATGCAGTTACTGCTGACCATTGGATGATTAGGTTAAATCAGAACAGTTAGTGGGCACCTCTGAATCCAAATCTCATTTCAACACTGAGAAAATGCATAACGGCAGGTACTCGAGTCCTTATTTCCTTCTGTGAGACTTGCTGAATCCATAGAGCGACATCCATTATCACCATATGTTGCTAACCTTGAAAGCCAAAATACACACTTTAATTAATGTCAGTGTCAATCTTGTTTTTCATTCAGGGATTGCCTTTTCACGAATGATCCGTGCTCCATATCATTTACATAGAAGTGACAGAAATGCTACTCTGGTTTCCAAGAAAGAAAGAGTCTGCCATGCATTACGATGAACAAGGCATTCATTTCAAAATATTAGATATCTTGACGCAACTATTCATAATTACAAGACCATAATAGGATTTTAAAACAGTTTGGGAGGAAAAAAAATAAAATAAAAGTAAGCCTCAAAGACACCCCACCCCCCATTAATATTGATCAACAGCGACAAGCCTAAATGCTTAAAAATCTGATAACTTGTTTGATTGAGAGAAAAGAGAGAAAGTTAAATTAGAAGATGAGAAATCACAAAAATAAGAAAGAAATATACCCAGTGCTGGCAATCATACTTTTCTCTTTCTCCTCCTTCTTTCTTCTCCTCCTCCTCCTCCTCCTCCTCCTCCTCCTTGTTCATCCTTCTTCTTCTTCTTCTTCTTCTTCTTCTTCTTCTTCTTCTTCTTCTTCTTCTTCTTCTTCTTCTTCTTCTTCTTCTTCTTCTTCTTCTTCTCCTTCTCCTCCTCCTCCTCCTCCTCCTCCTCCTCCTCCTCCTCCTCCTCCTCCTCCTCCTCCTCCTCTTCCTCCTCTGATAATAGGTACTGTCTCACATATCAATATTAGTTACAATTCTCTTTCAACTTTGTAATTAATTTAAAGTTTAGTGTGAATAGTATTAATTTCTATCTTTTATTTATTTATTTTTCTTATTTGTGGGGGTAGATGTGTTTTTGGTGCAGCAGAAATGAAGTACGTTCCTTATTTCAGCAAATGGAAACTTTTCCATCATAAATATTAAGAGCAATATGTTCTTAAGGCAGCAACTTACAATACAATACAATAGCAGAGTTGGAAGGGACCTTGGAGGTCTTCTAGTCCAACCCCCTGCGTGGGCAGGAACTTTATACCATTTCAGACAAATGGCTATCTAACATCTTCTTAAAGACTTCCAGGGTTGGGGCATTCACAACTTCTGGAGGCAAGCTGTTCCAGAGGTTAATTGTTCTAATTGTCAGGAAATTTCTCCTTAGTTCTAAGTTGCTTACTTATACACCTCTCTTAGTGGTTGTACAGAAAATTAACTACAAATGCTGACCACTCTATTGCTGATCAAGGACATATTAAGATGCATCATGTGCCATGAATTTATTAAGTTGTGTTTTCAAGCTAAGCTTCTAATTCTCATTTTGTTATCCAACTCCCTTTTTTTTTGAAGGGGGAAAGAGTTAAGGTTTAAATTTACATTTTGTAACCACCTTCATGAACCTCATTTATAAAACTCAGCAGGATTTTTAAAAAAAATGCCATGCCTCCTGAGGGGAATTTGTACAGCATTGGTGTTAATGAAGACTCACAAACAGCATTCTTAATTTGCCACATTCACTTTCTCACATACAAACACAAACACACATACACAAACATACAGCAAGTAGTTTTGTACACCAATATGGAGATAGATTTGGGATAGTTTTTCAACACGTTTTGGCATCTAGTCTAGTTTTTTTTCTGGTTCTATTAAAGCAGCATAATTAAACATACACATTATTGTGTGATGCTAACTCATTCTAAATTGCTATGTCATGGAATTGTGCTACTCTGTATTTCAACAATAAAAGGAGAAGGAAAAGAAAAAAGAGAAGGAGAAGGAAAGTGAAAAGGAGAAGGAAAATGAAACTTGAGAAGGAGAAAGAGAAGGAGGAGGAGGAGAAAGAGGAGAGAAATGAAAAGAAGGAAAATGAAAAAGAGAAGAAGGAAAATGAGAAGGAGAAGGAGGAGAAGATAAGTTTGTCTTTTGTGTGAAAATATCAATGCACCAATTTTTTCTGACCCTGAATAACAGAATTATCTTTATCTACTATAGCTTTTTTTTCTTTTCAAATACTATTTGGCAAACCTGATAGGCGGAAAAGACCTTCTCTTTCATAATAGGAGTCACATATTTGATGTATAAGGAGTTTTAAAAGAAAGGTAGAAGTATTTTTTTTTAAAAAAACATCACCTACTTTAGGTAATACTGCATATAGTTTTGGTCGCCACGATATAGAAAAGACGTGGAGACTCTGGAAAGCAGAGAAGAGCAACCAAGATGATTAGGGGACTGGAGGCTAAAACATATGAAGAACGGTTGCAGGAACTGGGTATGTCTAGTTTGATGAAGAGAAGGACCAGGGGAGACATGATAGCAGTCTTCCGATATCTCAGAGGGTGCCACAAAGAAAAGGGAGTCAAACTATTCTCCAAAGCAACTGAGGGTAGAACAAGAAGCAATGGGTGGAAACTAATCAAGGAGAGAAGCAACTTAGAACTAAGGAGAAATTTCCTGACAGTTAGAACAAGTAACCTCTGGAGCAGCTTGCCTCCAGAAGTTGTGAATGCCCCAACCCTGGAAGTCTTTAAAAAGATGTTAGATAGCCATTTGTCTGAAATGGTATAAGGTTCCTGCCCATGCAGGGGGTTGGACTAGAAGACCTCCAAGGTCCCTTCCAACTCTGCTATTGTATTGTATTAGTCTACATCCAAAGCAATCTTAGTGACTATCAGTTTTTCTCTGTTTCACCCCTCCTTCATCTCTTACTATGCAAATCGTAACTTTCCCGAGGACAATCTTTTAATGCATTACTGGTGGCCTTTTTTCTTTTTTTAGGATAGAAGCTAACAGGAGACTCCTTGTGTTGACATTTTTTCTATTAATGAGTCAAGATGTCACACAGATTCCCCCCCTCCCCTTACTCCTTAGGCCCTAAGGAGTAGGGGGGGAAATCTATGTGACATCTTAACTCATCGATAAGGCTTAGGGAATATTATTATACTGGAACAGATTTTCAGGTAGTTGAGCTAAGATCTTACCATCCCAACTTCAGCTGCAAAACATTTCGTGTTTGTGTTCATCTGTCTTTTGTTCTCCTTTTTTCAATGACATTCTGTTGAAATCTGAATTGCTGGGTTGTCAGGCAAGCAACGGTACTGCACAATCAAACACTGAATTTTGAGGGAAGGCCCCCCCATCCTCACTGCCATCTCCTAGAACAGGGGTCTGCAAAGTCGGCTCTTTTAAGACTGGTGGACTTCAACTCCTAGAATTCCCCAGCCAGCATAGCTGGCTGGGGAATTCTGGGAGTTGAAGTCCACCAGTCTTAAAAGAGCCGACTTTGCAGACCCCTGTCCTAGAAGAATGAAATATTTTGAGAAATTCTAAAAAGGAACAATATTATACTTCCCTAGATGAGAGATGGAGAAACATGCTCTAGGAAATTAGTCCCCTCTCCCCTCTTTCTTAATAACAGATGTCAGCTCTTAAAAAAGAAAGAGATAGTTAGCTCTATTCATAAGTAAAATACTGCAGGCAGAAATCCATTCAAGACAGGATATTTTGAAACAAAGGCAGAGGCTAGGATTAGCCCTCACTCAAGATCCACCCCAGGACAAAGACATTAAGTCATAATAGGAATTGCCCAACAAGCCCTTCATTGCATCGGCCAAACTTCAACCCAGCGTAGCTCAGACAAACGCCTAGGATTTGTACATGGCCCCATGGGAGTCTGACAACAGCCAATAGAACATAGGTTCTTGCGCAGGAACAGGAAGCTCAAGTGCAAAGCCCAAGAGAAGGTATAAAAACCCCTCATTCTCAACTCCATGTGGTCAGCTACCCAGAAGAAGCCATGTGGTTCTCCTTCATCATTAAACCATCTTTCCAATCAGTCTCCATGTTTCCCCGTGTCTTTCTCCCAGCTTGGACCTGAACCAGATGGCTGTTTCTCCCAACAGCTTTAAATGAATAATGTCAGGGACTCAACCTCCAACAAACTGGAATGTAAAACCGTGATCATTGCTTATTAATTTTAAAGTTGTCCCTAAGATGAGTAATACAATCATTATTTCACACACACAAAAACCTGCCTAAAAGTTTGACACACATTCTACAGTTTTGTCATGCTAAAGCTAGTTTGAAGTTGGTCGTTGACGATGATTATATGAGTCTCTCTTTTATTAGTTTTATAGAGTTTTTTGTGTGATGCTTTTATATTCTAGTAAGCTGCCTTGCCAGTATGTGTGAATAAGCAGCAATATAAATGTCCTTAATAAATGAATTGGAAAGAAAGGAGACTTCCTCTGAATGTATGGGTGAAGACGTTCATCAGAAAACATGCTGGGAATTATTATTTTTTACTACTGGTTATTTGGGCATGGCTTGGTGGGCATGACAGGGGAAGGTTACTATAAAATCTCCATTCTCTCCTGACTTCAGTGGAAGGATACTGTAAAATGCCTATTTCCTTCCAATCTGCTGGGATTTAGGAGGCAGAGAATAGACTGGGGTGGGGCCAGCCAGAGGTGGTATTTACCGGTTCACCAAACTAGTCAACATTTCCACTACCAGTTCTCCAGAACTGGTCAGAACCTGCTGAATACCACCTGTGTGCCTGCTATTATATCATCAATAACTTGCTTGTTGATGTCCAGACGTTCAGTCAAGAGATTTGAAGACACCTATGTATTTGAGAAAAGTCCCGATAAGTCCATGTAATTATTATTTTTACCATTTTAGAGTGTATATATGCACACATGGCTGCCAAGCCGCTCCCACACGTTCACATGATTGCCAAGCCACTCCCACCCAGTCACATGACCGCTGAGTCACTCCCACAAAACAGGCCACACCTACAGAGTAGGTTCTAAAAAAATTTGAAACCCACCACTGATGCACGCTGAAACACACATATGGGGAGAATGGTGGAAAGAGGAGAATTGAGGATTCTGACGAGGTCCCAAAAATGCACATATCCTAATTACGCCTTTAAGAAATGATTTCACAAAAAACAACATTCAGGAAAACACTCTGAGAGACACTCACAGAAGAAGCAGCAAGCATAAAAAGGAAAACTTCCACCATGACAAGCCATGTTTCAGACTGTCAAGACAGTAAAGCAAACAGAATATCAAGAAAGAAGAAAATCAGATTTAAAAAATAATCCGTTTGAAAACAGAGAAATTTCCATTCGAATGTGTAGAGCACAAATTTGTGAACGTGTCCTAATATTTACATTCAGTTTCTCTAGTTCTGACTTATTTATGATTGTTGCTTAAGATTTCACAGGGATATTTGGGAGCACTTTTAATATAAGTTTGGAATGACCTACCCCCTGAATTACGTACCATCACCGACCTCCGCCTCTTCCGCCAATGTCTTAAGACATATCTGTTTCAACAAGCCGGCCTAGCCTAACCTCCCTTGGGGACTTAAGATAGTTTTAAATTGGGTTTTAAAATTTGGTTTTAGCGCAGGATGGGGTTATTTAATAGTTTTTAAAATTATATTTATTGTATTTTTGTATGTTTTTTAAATTTCCTGTGCGCCGCCCTGGGTCCTCTGTGGAGAAGGGCGGGGTATAAATTTAAATAAATAAATAAATAAATAAATAAGTATAGAGAGTGCCACCTACAGATACGAAAGTTAAGTGTTATATTTTACATACACGGAGAGAGAGAGAGAGAAAGAGAGAGAGAGAGAAAGAGAGAGAGAGAGAGAGAGAGAGAGAGAGAGAGAGAGAGAAGGAAGATGAAGGAGGATATGTAGCTGTGCTAATTAACAATTTAGTATTTGCTAGCAAATTATACTTCTAATGATAGGACGTAAGAAGTCTTACATTCCTTAGAAAAGGCAGAGAGTTGCATACTACTCATTTATTAAGTAGCCTGTCAGATAAATATTGAATTAATAGTTATGTGCATGACAGGCTATAATGAATATGACATCTACATCAGATGGTTTCAATTGTATAATTGATTTTTATTTATTTTTGTTACAATAAAGAGACTCCAAATAAGATACAACTGAGGTAAAAAAAGAAGAAGAAGAAACGAAGATTGGCAAAAAAATCAGTATATGTTCCTTAAATCAACACTGGTTAGAACTTGAGAAAGAAGCTTAGCCTTTCACTTGGGAAAGAAATTAATGGAGAAGTTTCGAAAACCACTCGCTTCCCCCAAAATGCTTGAGAAGAGGATAATTAGATTACGTTGGAAGCTAAGGTTATTTAATTAATAGCTTGGGCTCCCTTAAGGATCAAGCTCCCAGCCCTTAGGGCTTCATCTTCATGGAAACAATCAATCAGAGTTCCTGGATGTGTGCGCTAATTACATTTGGATTAACTAATGTTTTGTGTGTCAATTGTGTGGCCACATTAAATGGGTGTTTTGTCACAGAAAATGAAGTAGTTTTTCAGTGACAATTGTATATTGATTAAAGAGTATCCAACTAACATTTGAATTACTGCCCTATGAAGTTTTTTAAAAAAGCTTTAATTACAGAATATGCATCATATTTATTAGTGTTGGGCCCTGATTTTTTTTTTTTAAACAACCTTGTTTCTTGTCAGTAATACATTCATAACAACCCCTTTAACACAGTCTCTATATTTCAATAATTTTTCTCCAATTAGCTTTGGCACAAAACAAAAGTGTAACTGTCTCACACTTTAATTTTCAATCAATATGCCCAGATTTTCACAGTCCCCTCTGTCTTTCTTTTGGGGGGATTTAATTATATTGGATTCTTGGGTTGCATGTATTTAATTATATGGGTATGGGTATACAGTATAGAGGGACATGGTAGCTCAGTGGCTAAGACACTGAGCTTGTTGAACAGAAAGGTCGGCAGTTCGGTGGTTCGAATCCCTAGTAAAGGAGTGAGCTCCTATTCCTTGTCCCAGCTTCTGCCAACCTAGCAGTTCGAAAGCATGTAAAAACTGCAAGTAGAAAAATAGGGACCACCTTTGGTGGGAAGGTAACAGCGTTCCGTGTGCCTTTGGCGTTGAGTCATGCCGGCCGCATGACCATGGAGACATCTTTGGACACCGCTGGCTCATCAGCTTTGAAACGGAGATGGGCACTGCCCTATAGAGTTGGGAACGAGTAGCACATATGTGCGAGGGGAACCTTTACCTTTAACATTTACAATAGAAAATGTCTCCACTGCCCTAGCAGGTTGATCTCTTCCTTTGGGAACCTTAACTTTATTGAATTCTTGGGCTGCATGTATTTATTTATTTATTTATATGTGTATGGGTGTACAGTATATGTGTAATTCAGCACTCTATCTCGTGAATGAAATGTTTAGTTTGGAAGTCTACAAATCAGAGAACCTCTGGTTCCGGGCTTCTGGAACTTTCAGGAGGCTTGTTTCTCCCCACCCCCCTTTCCTGAGCCTCGGCAGGGGCCCTGCACTTACCTCACATCCAAAATAGGCCGTATGGAGACCCCTGGAAGGATGAGGCAGGGTGGGAGGTGTGGGCGGGGCCAGCCAGGGGTGGGATTTGGAGGGTCTCCGAACCAGTCATAACGTTAGCTACGGGTTCTCCTGAACCCGGGCGAATCTGTAGTAACCTTCCCCTGCATTGCCTCCATCTAAGGGCTGAGAGAACGTGACTTTTTGTGCCTAGCGTAAGGCTAGAATTCCAATTCTCCTGGTCTCTAGTCTGAGGCTTTAATTGCACAGCCAAATTGGCCAATTATCTTCTTTTCCTGATTATTTTAACATGAGGTCAAAAAGTAAATAAAAAATCAATAATCCTTGAATCAGAGAGATGCTCTTTATAAAGTTCTCTTAATCAGTGGTGTGATTATGGCTGCTTGACAAGTATAAACAATTTCAAATTGGAATATAGGTCTGGCGATGCCATTTGATTGGCTTGGATGAAAATAATCTTAATTTTTCCACTCTGCAATTTCATTGCCTATTTGTTAATAATAGGAGTACAATGTAATAGTTGTTGTTGTTGTTGTTGTACTCCTCTTCCTCCTCCTCCTTCTCCTCCTACTTCTCCTCCTCCTCCTCCTCCTCCCCCGCCCCCACTCCGGCTACTCCTCCCCCTTCTTATTCCTCCCCCTCCTCTTCCTTCCTTCTCCTCCTCCTTCCTCCCATTCCCACTGCTCTTCCTGCTCCATCTTCCTGCCCCTCCCCATCCTCCTCCCTTCCTCCTCCTCCTCCTCCTCCTTTTCTTCTTCCTCCTTCTCCTTCCTCCCACTCCTCCTCCTCCTCCTACTTAGTCTTCCTCCCCCTCCTCCTCCAACTCCTCTTCCTCTTATTCCTCCCCCTCCCTTTCCTTCTTCTTCAAAACATTACCTTCTGATGAACACAGAAGAAGAAGATGACTTATTTCACTAGACCGGAAAGATGGAAAGACGATTCCATCCAAAGTAGAATCTACTCTGGTCATGAAATTGTAATCCTGCTGCTTTAGGGTCACCCTATTTAATAGCATTTGTCTTTAGTGATGTGATGTTAATACTGTGATGACCTTAGTCAGGGGTGGGTTTCAAATTTTTTAGAACCTACTTTGTAGGTGTGGCCTATTTTGTGGGCGTGGCTTGGCAGTCATGTGACAGGTGGGAGTGGCCACCTTTTAAAATGTGGTGAAACTCATTTAACAACGCTCTTGCTTAGCAACCCAAATTTTGGACTCAATTGTGATGATAAATTCTTTCTTTCTTTCTTTCTTCTTTCCTTCCTTCCTTCCTTTCCTTTCCTTTCCTTCCCGTTGGGTCACTGGCAGCGGTGGGCCAGATTTACTTCCAGGTACGCCGGTGGAACCCCCTCTCACCGGTTCTCTAAATTTCACCAACCGGTTCTCGTGAGTAGGTGCGAACCTGCAGAAACCCACCCCTGACCTTAGTGCTCTCTGAACTTGGTTATCTTCTTGCAAACATTCCATAACTCAACTAGGTAATGCCTTCAGTGCTAGCCTTGATGATGTTACCTAGTTGGGTAATAAAACATGCATTGCACAAGCAGACAACCAAACTCAAAGAGAACTGAGGACCTTCCCCCCCAGTTCAACCGTCAGCTACAAGCATTCTCTTCCATGGATGTCAATACTGTAGCATCTGTAATATCTTTTCCTACTTGCATCTGATTGTGGCACAAACATCACATTCTTTTCCTACCTTATCTCCACCAGGTTACCTTCATCTCAACTCATGGTAGGCTTAGCAATAGCAAAAGCTGAGTCAACCTTGAGCGGGTCAGGATCAAACACCTGGCAGGAGGCAGAGTTAACCTGCAGTACTGGAGCTAACCACTGTACCATCACCACAGCCCTTCTAAGGTCACAGATAATGACTTTTCCTTATCCCATATCATCCAGGATGATTCATACTTTTTGTGTCACTTAGTGTTATGGCCTGTCAGCGGCCAGTGGAGCTGAGTTGGACGTTGTGGAGGAACATGGGACAGTCTTGGAGGCTCAGGGTGGGTGGGTGGGCTTGAACAAGAGCTCTTCATCTGAGGCAGAGATTGGTGTCTGGCAGTTCTCAGCTGCCTTCGGAGCTAGACAGCAGTGAGGCAGAGGAACAGCTGGATCCTGTTCCCAGTGTGTGCATGCACAGAGCTGCCAGAAGAAAAGAACAGCTAAGAAATCAGGGTCAACTTGGGAGTAAAGCCACAGGTGTTTTAGGTTTTATTCAGGTTTTATTCAAATTTGTATACCGCCCTATCTCCCTTACGGGACTCAGGGCAGTGAACAGGCAGTAATATAAACAACAATAAAACATCCAATACAATACATATATTAAAAATCAATTAAACAGGTGGATGGTGAATGGCCCCTCCACATAGGAAATAAAAGAGGAGCGAAAGGAGAGTGAGCTTTTGCAAGAAACCATTCATTCATTTGTTCATTTGTTCATTCATTAGTTTATTTCAGGAGTGTGAAGATCTGCCCGTGAATCTCAGAGACTCTGTGCCCAGTCTTTCCTTGCACAGCGCTGCATTTGGAAAATATTGACATGGCAGCTTTCCAAGCTAGGTAAGGTCTGTGGTCATAACTTCGCCTTTGAAAGACCGTTTACCAGGCCTTCACATTTGTTTAATAAAAGGAGTTTTGTCGGGACCAGGAATCTGCTTTGTGCTTTTTGGGGAAGCCTAGATCAGAACACTTAGTGCCCAGAAGGGAAGTCAGATCACCAGCAGCGATTGGCAATGAGCGGAAACAGAGACAGACATGGTAGAGAGATAGAGATGTCTATAGAGAGATAGAGCCAATTATGTGGCAGCCTATTTTTTTCTGCTAAACCAAGAATGAGCAGATAGCACTTCAACGTAGCTATTGAGAGTTCCTCAAATAGAAGCACACTTGGGATCTCTAAATAAAAAGGCAAAGGGGAAAAAAGGAGGGAATTTAAAAGATTTCTTTTTAGACAATTGAAAATGCAAGTTTGTTCCGAGTCCTAAAATACTTCTTACCATGCATGCCTGAGATGCTGCCATATGTCTTCTAACACAGAAAAAAAAAAAGAATCTGTCAAAAGTCTTAAGGAATGAGAGTTAGAAGCACACCAGAAGTTCAGATTCAATTTATTGATATATATATTTTTTAATTACACAGTTTGAAGCAAGCATGACATGTTGGGAAAGAAAATAATATTGACAGGCTACCATTGTGGATTAGCGAAACAAAGATGAAGGAAAAAGCTGTCTCTCGTGGTGCTTGATCAGACACAGTCCTGAGTCAGACGTCTGCTCTCTTAGGAAGTCCTTCTGTCCAAATATTTAAAGAATCAGATGATGGCTTCTATGTCATGATCGTATTTGAATATCCCCTCTGGATATTCAGACTTCAGGGGTAGCAGAAGTGTCTGGAATTCAACTTGGTGAGATTGGATCGCTAGATGCAAAGGTAACATAAATGGACAGGTGGACTTATCTGAAAAAAAGAATGAGTACCAATGCAGGACCATCATCATTTTAGCCATTATCTATCGGGATTTCTTCGAGAGCCAGATCAACATTGTAAATCTCCTCCATGGGCTGGCTGGGGGCAGGGAGATTGGACGGATGCCTCCTGCAGCATCCTACTGGACAAAATGGCACCTATGGCAACCCCGTGCCCAGTTTTGGCTGGGAGAGGGCTACAGAAGGCATCCAGGCCAAAACCAAGGTATAAAGGGGCCACACGCAGCCTCCATGTGCCCCATTTTCACTAGGAGAGGCATGGTGGACTGGTCCTTTGTTATTTCCAGGCCATCCTCTTAGGCCACATTGAAGCACCCCACGAAGGCCAACACTGTCCGAAGACGTCTCCGTGGTCATGTGGCCGGCATGACTCAATGCCAAAGGTGCACGGAACGCTGTTCCCTTCCCACCAAAGGGGGTTCCTATTTTTCTACTTGCATTTTTTAATGTACTTTCAAACTGCTAGGTTGGCAGAAGCTGGGACAAGTCATGGGAGCTCACTCTGTTACGCGGCGCTAGGGATTCAAACTGCCAAACAGCCAACATTTCTGATCAACAAGCTCAGCGTCTTAACTACTGAGCCACCATATCTCCCAATAAACTGTCCATCAACGGACCAATGCTTTTTCCCCGATATCCATTTTTTGTACATTCTTAAGAGTGCGCCCATGTTGAGGGGAAAAAAGACAGCTAATTCAGATTTCCAAATCAGAAATGTTTCGAGGAAGATTGCTAAGCCGTGGAGGAAACAAAACACTGATTTTGTCCCCTTCCCAAATCTATACTTGGTAGAAACACCATCCTGAAAACAAGTCATACATCCCTGCGGCCGATCCGCTCCCACAGAGAGGGACTTCTCCGGGTGCCGTCCACTAGGCTATGCCAGTGGGCGACGCCCAGGGGAAGGGCCTTCTCTGTGGTGGGCCCGGCCCTCTGGAACGACCTTCCCCCCAAAATTAGAACAACTACGGAACTCCGCTCCTTCCATCAAAAATTAAAAACGCACTTTTTCTGCTTGGCCGGCCTAGGTTAGTCATCTGTTTATTGTTTAATTGCCTTTTTAAGGGGTTTAGTTTTTAGTATTTTGGGTTTTTAGTGCAGGGATAAATTGTTTAATCTTGATTTTATTTATATTTATGTATATTTATGTTTGTATATTTTAATTCCTCTGTGCACCGTTCCGAGTCCCTTTGGGGAGAGGAAGCGGTCTATAAATTAAATATTATTATTATTATTATTATTATTATTATTATTATTATTATTATTATTATTATTATTATTATTATTATTATTATTATTATTATTATTATTATTATTATTATTATTATTATTATTATTATTATTATTATTATTATTATTATTATTATTATTATTAGTCAATCGTAAACCTCACCACCCAAAGAAGCCAGAAAATTATCTACGTAATATCTCCATGACTTCAGGGAGATAGAGAAGTTCTCTGTGGCGTTCTCTTCTTTCAAGTTTGAGTCAATTGCATCTTTATCTTTTAAACTTGGTCTTAGAGCCCCTTGTCACAGTGACAAATCATCCACAATTTGATCTGGAAGAAATCCCAGCAGGTAACTCCAGCGACATATTCTGACAAAGAAGAAATGACAAATGTGTGTCCTTTCAGCTTTGCAGTTCTAACATATGCAGCAAACATTAGTAAATCTAATTAAAAGCTGTAAATGTGTCTTTTCCAATCATTTGTCTTGTGATTTGTAAGTATCAAGTGCTGGGAAAAAAGATAAATAACATTTACTCTTTGACCTCCCTCTGGATCCCAGAGGTGGTATGCGCAGAATTTGTCAGAGTGCAGATGCAACCAGACTCATTAGCTTGCCATCTGCCATTGTGGGGAAATGCTAAAATGCTGTTATTGTAAGGTTCATTGAGCAGTAAAATTATAATTTTCATTTTAAAGGAAGGTTTTTTTTTGTTGGAAAAAAAAATGCTCCTTGAAAAACAGCAGATGCCAGATTATGACAGAGGCTGTGATCCCATTTAAAAAAGATCCCCCTTCCCCAGATTAATTCTATATCGGCATAACAAGGCACTGTAGCATTTTGCCAATATAATGGGCTCTCTATCAAACGGGTATTTTCAGGGTTGCAGTGAATTATATAAATTGGCAGGCTGTAGGGTAATGTTGGAATGTTGTAGCCCCACTCCATTTCTCATTCTCCCAATTCCCAAAAATTGGTTTTTCACATGCACATTTGCACATGTACATTTCTTGCAATGAAGGGCATTCTGAATGCAATACTGGTGAATATAATTTATTTTTTGGTAGGTTGAACTTCATGAATATATTCAAGAATGGAGGTATTTCCCATCTATCTATCTATCTATCTATCTATCTATCTATCTATCTATCTATCTATCTATCTATCCATACCTATCTATCTATCTATCTATCTATCTATCTATCTATCTATCTATCCATACATACCTATCTATCTATCTATCTATCAATCTATCAATCTATCTATCTATCTATCTATCTATCTATCTATCTATCTATCTATCTATCTATCCATCCATATCTCTATCTCTATCTATCTATCCATCCATCCATCCATCCATCCATCCATCCATCCATCCATCCATCCATCCATCCATCCATCCATCCATCCATCCATCCATCCATCTATCTATCTATCTATCTATCTATCTATCTATCTATCTATCTATCTAACAAATCTATCTATCTTCGTAGATTTTCATGGGTGTAGGTATGCTGGTCTTGTTGTATTCAGGTCTTTTCCTGTGTGAGATTGAGGTGGCTCTTCGGACTTCAAGTTTCTTGTAGGTCCTGGTGAGCAGGAAGGTTTCCTCCCCATAGAGGTAAAATATTTGTTTTCATAGATTTTCACGGGTGTAGGTATGCTCAATCTCACACAGGAAAAGACCTGTGTGATCAGTCATCAGGTTCTTGCCTGAGATACACTGTAGAAGAATTGGAAACAACAACAACAACTATTTTCTACTACTACTACTACTACTACTACTACTACTACTACTACTACTACTACTATTATTATTATTATTACTACTAATACTAATACTAATATTTCCTTCAAAAGGAAAAAAAACAGATCCAGGAAACTATAGACCCATCAGCCTGACCTCAATACCAGGAAAGATTCTGGAAAAGATAATTAAACAACAAATAAGTGAACACCTAGAAGCAAACAAAGTAATAGCCAAAAGCCAACATGGGTTTGTCAAAAACAGATCATGCCAGACGAATCTAATTGCATTCTTTGACAAAGTGACAAAATTAGTGGACCAGAGGAATGCTGTTGATATAATTTACCTGGACTTCAATAAGGCATTTGATAAAGTAGACCATAACCTACTATTAGATAAAGTAGAAAATTGTGGGTTAGACAGCACCACCACCAAATGGATTCGCAACTGGCTGACCAACCGCACTCAACGTGTAGTCCTCAATGGAACTGCAACTACATGGAAGGAAGTATGCAGTGGAGTCCCCCAAGGCTCTGTTTTAGGCCCAGTACTCTTTAACATCTTCATCAACGATTTGGATGAGGGGATAAATGGGGAACTCATCAAATTTGCAGACGACACCAAGCTGGCAGGAATAGCCAACACTCCAGAAGATAGGCTTAAGATACAGAAGGATCTAGACAAACTTGAACATTGGGCACTATCTAATAAAATGAAATTCAATTGTGAAAAAAGTAAGGTCCTACATATAGGCAAGAAAAACCAAATGCACAAGTACAGTATAGGTGGTACCTTGCTCAATAGTAGCAACTGTGAGAGGGATCTAGGAATCCTAGTGGACAACCATTTGAATATGAGCCAGCAGTGTGCAGCAGCTGCCAAAAAAGCCAACACAGTTCTAGGCTGCATAAACAGAGGGATAGAATCTAGATCACGTGAAGTGTTAATGCCACTGTATAGTGCCTTGGTAAGGCCACACTTGGAATACTGCATACAGTTTTGGTCGCCACAATGTAGAAAAGACGTGGAGACTCTGGAAAGAGTGCAGAGAAGAGCAACCAAGATGATTAGGGAATTGGAGACTAAAACATATGAAGAACGGCTGCAGGAGCTGGGTATGTCTAGTTTGATGAAGAGAAGGACCTGGGGAGACATGATAGCAGTGTTCCGATATCTCAGAGGGTGCCACAAAGAAGAGGGAGTCAAACTATTCTCCAAGGCACCTGGGGGCAGGACAAGAAGCAATGGGTGGAAACTAATCAAGGAGAGAAGCAACTTAGAACTAAGGAGAAATTTCCTGACAGTTAGAACAATTAACCTCTGGAACAGCTTGCCTCCAGAAGTTGTGAATGCCCCAACCCTGGAAGTCTTTAAAAAGATGTTAGATAGCCATTTGTCTGAAATGGTATAAGGTTCCTGCCCACACAGGGGGTTGGACTAGAATACCTACAAGGTCCCTTCCAACTCTGCTATTGTATTGTATTGTATTGTATAATACTATATTTTTTCTTCTTCACCTTCTTCATCATCATCTTCTTCACCGCCTCCTCCTTCTCCTCCTCCTCCTCAATCTTCTTCTCCTTCTCCTCCTTCTTGTTCTTAGTCTCCTTCTTGTTCTCCTTGTTCTTCTCCTTCTCCTCCTCCTCCTCCTCCTTCTCCAAATAGAATAGCTAAGTACTGAGAGATTTGGGTTCTAGTCTTCCTTTCAGCATGGAAGTTCCCTAGCAGAACTTTGGGCCAGTCCTCTTTCTGAGCCCTCAAACCAGTGTAGTCTATTAGTGAAAGTTCTAGACTGATAGACACAGGTTCTAGATATGTCTTGGGCATCCTTTGGGCAGGTCATTCTCGCTCAGCTGACCAGCTGAAGTAGACAGATGCAGTAGACTATGCCCATAACATTCTGTGTAGAAATCCTCATTCTGCAGTGGATTCACTCAGGCTGACAATAATAATGGCATGCTGTAGAAAACACCAATCTGAATTAGGTTGAAGCATGTTTCAGATAATGCCAGCATATGATGAGTTATTTTGACAACAAACCATTATTTTTGCTATAAATACTAGCTAGAGATACTTTCATCCATCTTGTATGTCCATAGGAAGAAGCTATTCTTTCCCCCCCCCTAAAATTGAAACTGTTCAACAGTTTCAAACTGTTCCTTATGGATTTTAAAGAATACTTTAGAGATATATCTGCATCTTAATGCTAGATGCTTGCCACCAAAAATATAATATTGTTGTGTCATTGTTTTGTTTTTGTTAAAAAAAAAAACCTCTTCTTTGGAAACCCACCTGTTATGTATGCTGGATAGCCTACAGCTTTTTAAGATTATAGCATTTATTTGAGAATGAATCCAATATTTTGTTTCATGTTTCACTTTTGGAGAAATTACTTCTTTCTAAGTAATTTAGCCATATAGGCTAAATACAATGTGATTTGCCCAACTAAGTATCCCCTTGAGTGGGGTTAGCTAAGCTAGAGATACGAAGAAAGATGAGAATCTGAAAATTCCATGCAGAACAAATTGGTATTGTCCAAGATACTTTCAGGGGAAGACATAAAGGAATTAACTTCAATGAAAGCATTTACAGAACATTGATCTTGTTGGTGAATCGGGTTTGTGGTCAATGGACATACCATAAGAACTGTTTCACTAAACTTTTATTTTATCTGTCTGTCTGCCTGCCTGCCTGCCTGCCTGCCTGTTTCTCTCTCTCTCTCTCTCTCTCTCTCTCTCTTCACCCATCCATCACCTATCACCTCTCTATCTATCTATCTATCTATCTATCTATCTATCTATCTATCTATCTATCTATCTATCTATCTATCAATCATCTATCTATCTATCTATCTATCTATCTATCTATCTATCTATCTATCTATCTATCTATCTATCTATCTATCTATCTATCTATATCTATATCTATATCTATATCTATATCTATATCTATATCTATCTATCTAGCCGGCCAACCAGCAAGCCAGCCAGCCAGCCAGCCAGCCAGCCAGCCAGCCAGCCAGCCAGCCAGCCAGCCAGCCAGCCAGCCAGCCAGCCAGCCAGCCAGCCAGCCAGCCAGCCAGCCAGCCAGCCAGCCAGCCAGCCAGCCAGCCAGCCAGCTATCTAGCTATCAAGCAAGTGTGTGGGTATATCTACCTGTATTTTAACTGTGACTGGGTCATTTTCAATTTCCTGGAGTTCTATGCATTTCTACCTGATGTGCATGACCATCATACAAGGATAAGACAAAACACACAGCTCTCAGGGTTACAGAGGAACGAAAGGTTTCCACTTTCATCCAAGGAACCATAATGCCTTCTATCAATAGCAACATTTTCTGTAATCTCTTGACCATTATGCAAACGCTATTGAGAGAGCAGCGTTATGGTCGCGGAAGCGTGTGTGAAGAAAAACAATGTCATATTTGAATGTATTTTCAGCCTTGTAATGGCAAGGATCTTCTCTCTTCATGCTTCACCAGGTTTTAATTCCGCTCTCTAAAATGTATTTAATTTAGCAAGCTATTCTATTTACTATGTATATGTCCTCTGTAACTTTTGTTTAATTCTTCTAGTTTCTTGTAATTGCTTTGTCCCTGGTTTCAATTTTGAAGGAAGAACTTTACTGCTTTGGAAGAACAATAACTAAGTCTATGCATTACAAAAAGCCATGGTTCATGATTTAGTATCTTGTGTAAAAACAGCCTTATTATAGTAATATAGTATAGTGTAGTAACATGGCATACCAATGCATGTTTATTTGTTTACTGTTATCCCATCTTCATTAATTGATGAAGTCAAAGTGGGCTTAGATACTTCATAGACCCACCTTATATTTTCTGTACAGCAACAACTCAGGTGGGTAGGACTTTCGTGCAAAAGGGAGAAGTTGCTATTACACCCATTGGTATAGAGTGGCGAAGGTGTTAAATCTGGACCAGGCACCAGGGAGACATTGGTTCAAAACCATGTTCAACATGAGAGAATAAGTGATGACTTTAGACCTGTTGCTAGCTCCTAATTTAAGCTATCCAACAAAGTTCCTGCTGTGGGCAAAGGAGGAGGAGGAGGAGGAACAGGAGGAAGGAGAAGGAGAAGGAGAAGGAGAAGGAGAAGGAGAAGGAGAAGGAGAAGGAGAAGGAGAAGAAGAAGAAGAAGAAGAAGAAGAAGAAGAAGAAGAAGAAGAAGAAGAAGAAGAAGAAGAAGAAGAAGAAGAAGAAGAAGAAGAAGAAGAAGAAGAAGAAGAAGAAAGATTTTGGAATGCCATGACATTCCATTTGAAGTCCTAAAGGGAAAACAGGAATGTTCTTCTTCTAACAACAGGAATTTCTCATCATAGATGTTTAGAGGAGTTATTTGGCAGGGATGCACAAAAAGAAATGCAGAAAATGTTTCTTTCTGAAAGACTGTAATTAACGAGGATGATTAACCAACATTTCTTTCTCAATGGTCATACTGAATATCAACCCAGTCCTAGTGTAGAAATGCAGACCTTTGGTTGAGTGACCAACAGAAAGATTCAGAAGTCTCTACATCTCTCCTGAGAAATTGCCCATTCATCCATTCTTAAGACCTTTGAAAATGATACCTTTTCTAACGCATTGAAAATTAGCTTCAAAAGTTTCACGAATCTAATAATTGTTCAGTCTTGAAAATTTATCAGTGGGAAACATCAAAAAGGTGAAATGCTCAAAAGGCAGCGAAGTCCTTCCCCAAATTGTACTTCAATCATGTCTTCAATAAAAGGGGTAATCATAAAAGGAAGAGAAGGGGGGATTAAAAAAATACAACTAATGCAATTTCTATCAAGAAACCTGTGGGCATCCTTTGTGATTGAAATACAATTTGGGGAAGGACTTCACTGCCTTTTGAGCATTTAACCTTTTTCTTAATATTTCTCCTATGATATTTCCCAAGGCTATGGTTTCCCAAAGCTATGATTTCCAAAAGGGATGAATTTCTCAGTTGCAATGTATGGTTATGAAAGATGAATCATAAGAAAGGCTGAGCACCAAAAAATTGAGGCCTTTGAACTCTGGTGCTGGAGAAGACTCCTGCAAGTCCCTTGGACTGCAAGGCGATCAAAGAGGTCAGTTCTAGAAGAGATCAACCCTGACCAGATCCTGAAGATGAAACTCAAATACTTTGGCCACCTAATGAGAAGGAAGGACTCACTGGAGAAGAGCCTAATGCTGGGAAAGATGGAGGGCAAAAGAAGAAGGGGATGACAGAGAATGAGGTGGCTGGATAAAGTCACCAAAGCAGTTGGCATGAGCTTAAATGGACTCCAGAGAATAGTAGAGGACAGGAAGGCCTGGAGGAACGTTATCCATGGGGTTGCGATGGGTCGGACACGACTTCACAACTAACAAAAACAACAATAATAGATGGAACGTAGGTTCCATCTTTTCCACTCACACATTCCATATGGCCTGTCCACTTGCGTGAATAGATATATGAAAACTCACTAACAGCAACAACATGATATTTCAAGGAAATTGTAAATATATTGGAGGAAGCTATTTCGTCCAGGGAACAAGAATAGAATTAAGAATTAATAAGACTTTAGAATTTCTTACTTGGGAAGGAAGTATGAAATACGTCTTATCACCATTCAGAGGCCCCTCTACCAGTAAATTTATTTTTACCAGGGACCTGTGTAAAACACACATCACTTGGCTGAAACGAAAGTTTAATTAAGACCAACCATCTGCCTCATGCATGTGATATGTGCGTCTGCCTATGTTTGAAGAACTATAATTTGTTTCCCTTTTTTAACAATATTACTGAATCCTGAAATTAAGCCTCCTTAAGGCAGTGATACCAAAAATAAACTCTTAAAAAAATAGCTATCTTGTAACCAAGTTTGTTTCTTTGTGTTTTTTTTTAAAGAGTATCCGAATTACACCTAACAGACAAGTGTTTAATGGAAGTAACTTGATTTGCCTTAAGGGTGCCATATTTCATTGCGTTGAATGTGCTCCTGTTTTAATTTTCACATCAAAGCACTGCTGAGAGGAGAAACAATATTTCTCAGAAATCCCATTATATATTGGATACTGATGATTAGATCCTGTTTATTGTCATCTGCTTCCCCATCTGTTATGGCTTCAGTGTTTACACACCAAACACTAACACACCTACATACAGATGCTTCCATCGCAGAAGGTAAATTAACCCTGTTGAAGCCCGAAATGCTCACTCCACAGGTGATCCTAAATTATCACCGAGCACAGGACACGCATCCCGAGGCATAGACGAGACGAGAGATATACATGAGGAAACGTTTTGATTGGATTAAAAAATGAATAAAGCCTATTTATAGTGTAGTTCAGCATTTTCCCCACTTTTAAAGCAATTTCTGAAACTCAGGGGAAACCTTATAACAGTTAACAGTGTCCGGCAAATCTACAATCCACCCCACTTTTAATTTAGCTGAAGTGCATTTTCTGATTGCCATTGACCATGTTTTATAATCCGTCTTAAACTAAATAAGATTACCTATTCAGTAGGCTTTTCATGTTTTATCTTTCCATTCGAATATTTCATAGAATTTTATTCTTGGGTCATATTTGCTGTCTTTTATTTTGCTTTGCAGCTGGCAACCTCAGAGACTTAAAAAAAACCCTGGATGTTTCTGCTTTGATTTTATTGATGTTTGGTTAAACCATTTTTTTCTTCACATGGGACAGTTTAGGCCAAGTAGATTATTCAGCTGACAAATTGTGGAGGACAAATATTTGTATCGATGGCAGATCTACACAGTAATTATGAAATGCAATGACTCCTTTAAAGTCATGTTTGTTAAGTCCTCGGACTTACAACTGCTGCCGGGCAGATCGGGAACCAAGCGTGCTGATTGGTTCCCACGCGCCTGAAGCCAGGCGCGGCAAAATGCAGCCTGTGGATTGGCTCTGCCACCTCACAGCTGTCAGATAAATAGCTGTCAGGCAACCCTGTTCGTTCGTTCTAGTTCTGTTTAAGCCTGTTGAATAAACGTGTTAGTTACAGCCGTGTCTGATCCTCATTGTTTCGCGAATGAAACATTGGCGACGAGGATGGCCGGGATCTCAACCACTCGCTTGTTCTCCGAGTTTTCTGCAGACCGTGAATCCTGGGACGCTTTCTTAGAGCGCTTTTGAATGTTTTCTACAGGCACAGGACCTCGCCTCCCTTTCCTCTGAAAGGAAAAGGGGCATTTTCCTCAGCTCCTGCGGACCCGAAATGTTCGCTACCGCCAACAATGTTCTCCTTTGGTTTCTTAGGCACCAAATCTATAAGCTCATCTGATCTTATTTCCAAGATACAACCGGTATACGGCAAGGGTGAAATTCAGCAGGTTCTGACAGGTTCTGGAGAATTGGTAGCAGAAATCTTGAGTAGTTCAGAGAACGAGAAAATACCATCTCTGGCTGGCCCCAGAGTGTGGTGGGAATGGAGATTTTGCAGTATCCTTCCCCTGCCACAGCCACCAAGCCACACCCACAGATGCAGTAGTAAAAAAAATGAATTTCACCATTGCTATAAGGGCAATTGCAAGATGTAACTGATTAAAAGTCAGTTCTAGCTAACTTTCAGATGAAATAATATATAAGGCCCCCAAATTCATGATTTTAATACTAACTTCTAACTAACTTTTGGGCATTTCCAAAGGAAGGAACAAGGAAGGGAGGGAGGGAGAAAACTAAGGAGGGAGGGAGGATACTCAAAAAAAGAACAAAATTGTTTTCTTCGTCAGTCCACCTGGACTTTGAAACTCTAACAAATTTGGGAAATTAGCAGAAAGTCATTTGCAACAAATAATTGGTACATATAGAAATTAACCTGAAACTTACATCTTTCAATCTACTGGCTTCTAGTTATAGGTGTAACTTGGTTAAAATCACCGTTGGTTATCTAGGTAAAAATGTGGTTGGGGCTAAATATAACGAGAAATATGTATTTTGGTCAGGTTCTGAGAATAGTTCTTTGTTGTAATATCAGTGATGTTATTGAAAGTGTAGAGCAGAAATGATTCAGAAGTTACAAAAAAAATGAAGAAGGAAAAAGATGAATGTGTTCTGCTTATGGATTCTACAACATCCCACAATTACATTAATCTGAAACAATTAATTAAACCAACCATTCAATGCAAATTAAAATGTTATTATGTACCAAAATTAAATGAATTTTGATGGCGTTAATAAAGAAAGGTGATTCAACACACCTTTGGCAACACACACTCACACACAATCACACACACACACACACACACAATCACACACACACACACTTTCAACTTTGCATGTTATTTATTATTAGATCTATGCCCTAACAAAAACATTAAACTCGCAAAAAGTTGGAAGATTTAACTGGTGCTTAGCAAAATAACTACAGTGGGTTGATTTGTATGGCAATTAATGGTCTCAAAATTAGCATGTTAATAGGCATTTATTTTATTAGAGCAGAATTATCTAACCAGTTACTAATTAGAAGTACTTAAAACATCCTTTTAGATTTTGGGGCAAAGAAATGATACATTTATGACCTACTGAATTTTGGGATAATGATTTAGTAGGTTGATTTATGTTTTCAGTGCACTAGGTCTGAGCTGTTAAAGTGATTTTAATATCCTGACTAATTTTTATTTAAGGAAAAATCAAGGTAGGCCAGAACACATCATGTACTCAAATAAAACAATACAATACAATACAATACAATACAATACAATACAATACAATACAATACAATAGCAGAGTTGGAAGGGACCTTGGAGGTCATCTAGTCCAACTCCCTGCCTAGGCAGGAAACCCTATACCATTTCAGACAAATGTCTATCCAACATCTTCTTAAAGACTTGCAGTGTTGGGGCATTCACAACTTCTGTTCCACTGATTAATTGTTTGAACTGTCAGGAAATTTCTCCTCAGTTCTAAGTTGCTTCTCTCCTTGATTAGTTTCCACCCATTGCTTCTTGTCCTGCCTTGAGGTGCTTTGGAGAATAACTTGCCTCCCTCTTCTTTGTGGCAACCCCTGAGATATTGGAGCACTGCTATCATGTCTCCCCTGGTCCTTCTTTTTATTAAACCAGACATACCCAGTTCCTGCAACCGTTCTTCATATGTTTCAACCTCCAGTCCCCTAAACATCTTTGTTGCTCTTCTCTGCACTATTTCCTTCCTTCCTTCCTTCCTTCCTTCCTTCCTTCCTTCTTTCCTCCCTCCCTCCCTCCCTCCCTCCCTCCCTCCTTCCTTCCTTCTTTTGTTTTTTCCCTCCTTGGTGGGACTCCTAGGTGGAGTCTAGGTAACTGAATTGAGCTTTTACTGGCTGGATGTCCTTCCAATCCCCAACGGGGAGCTTTGTTAAGCAGATATATTGTCATTGTGCCCAGAGAGAGAAATACCTGCCTCTACCGAGGATCAAACACACTATATCTTGATTGTGAGGCAAGAGTTCAACCTCTAGGATTGGTCAGCACAAATCGATAGTAGCTTGGCAATATGGGTCTCTAGAACCAGCAGTGACCCAGGCCTGCCACGGCCCTGAAACATTCTCCCGGCAGTGCCATAAGTTCTGCCATCTTGTTTTTGGCTTCTGCACATGTGCAGAGCAATTTTTGTTGCACTGCGCATGCGTGCATAGCGTGCATCAAGTGCACGCATGTGTGGATGTGTTTGCACAAGCATGGCACATCCCTGAGCAAACCGATCGTAGTGGCTGCTGAAACCCACTACTGGCCTCTAGGCCACCACACCACTCGGCCGCATCCTTTGATCATAATTCAGTGGCAAAGTCAATGGGGAAGCCAGATTCACTTAATAACCAGGTGAGTATGTCAAGATCCCAACTGACGAAGCCAACCAATCAAGCAAACTTGAAAATTCCCAGTCTCTTTCTACTAGACTTCATGGGCTACATCATCTCAACACGAATTGAAGCAAAACCAACTCTAATTAATCCCCGTGGTCTTGCTTAGTTAAAGAATCAAAGTTCCCTTTCCTCGTTAGTTGGAGTCACCTTGTCTAATTAGTAGTCCGGATATTGTTTTAGCAACAGTCCAGGCCTTAGAACCCAAATGGTTGAACGACCTTGGCTGTCTGCTGTCTGAAACCAGCATTCCATGGGCATTCCCCTCCCAACAATCACTGTCGCAACTGAGAAGCGGCAACTGTTGAAATCAGCACAATTTCACTTTGAAGTTGCCATACTAACTTATCAACTGCAGTAACTCACTTAACAATGGTTAAGTGAGTTACTGCACTGTACAGTAAATTCCATTTTATGGCAGTACGGTAGAAGCCATTTTAAGGCAGAACAGGCTGTATCTTAACAGAACGCACACTCTGAGGGGGCTTAGGAGTGCCTTATCCCTACTGTATTTGTTTCCAGAGAGGAAATCATCTGTGTACCACGTTTGGTTGAAATTCCTCGAGGCATTCCAGAGTTATGCTGGAACACACATACACACACAACCATATATATAATTATATACTATATACTATATATATATGTGTGTGTGTGTGTGTGTGTTAGTTTTATGAGCTGGTCAATAACTGGCTAGTTAGAGCTGGCCCTAACAGGAAGTTGTGAAAACAATTATCTATCTATCTATCTATCTATCTATCTATCTATCTATCTATCTATCTATCTATCTATCTATCTCTATCTATCTATCTATCTATCTATCTATCTATCTATCTATCTATCTATCTATCTATCTATCTATTTCAGGATATGGAATCAGAGTATATAAATACATTTAGAAAGCAATATACATGTTCCTACTGTTGATGACGTCAAGGTCAATATCTCAGATTCTCAGATTATTTTTCTCCACTTTTCCATGAAGCTTCTAATCTGGACCAAGAATTAAATGACCTTTCATTGATTAGCCGTTAATTGCCTTTTGTCTTTCTGTCAGATCTCCCACACTGTTGACCTTTTACAGAATTAGAAGCAACTGTCAAGCTTATGCCAGAAATATCTTCATGAGCCTATTTCTAAACAGAATCTTGGTTATTTCTGTCTGAGGACATTCTCAGTCATCCAAATCATGTTGTTTTTTTCCCCAAGAGGCAACTGGGCTTTCTTTCTTTTTTCCTTTGAAAATATTCCACTTTTCATCCAAGAAACCTCTGCGGTTTTTCAGTTCTTCAGAAACTGAAGAAGCTTCTTGGATGAGTAGTGAAACTTCTTCAAAAAAACCCAAAGGAAGTCCACATACACATGCTAACCTGTATATACCTCAAGGCATTCTATTGGAAGTCTATAGAGATTCTCAGTCATCACCTGTCCCCAAAGGTGCTTTTTTAAGAGACTTTCTGGGGGTTTTTTTTGAAGATGTTTCACTTCTCATTCAAGAATCTTCTTCAGCTCGGAATGGAAGGATTTCAAAAGAGAACTACTGACCAGACGAGTGCAAGGAATATAAATTCTTCCGTTCTCCAGCATTCAGCCTCAGAGCTGAAGCAGCTTCTTGGATGAGAAGCGAAATGCCTTCAAAGAAAAACTAGAAAGTCCCGTGGCCTCTTGAAAAAGCTTCTTTGAGGAAAGAACTACCATCAATACAATACAATACAATAGCAGAGTTGGAAGGGACCTTGTAGGTCTTCTAGTCCAACCCCCTGCGTGGGCAGGAACCTTATACCATTTCAGACAAATGGCTATCTAACATCTTTTTAAAGACTTCCAGGGTTGGGGCATTCACAACTTCTGGAGGCAAGCTGTTCCAGAGGTTAATAGTTCTAACTGTCAGGAAATTTCTCCTTAGTTCTAAGTTGATTCTCTCCTTGATTAGTTTCCACCCATTGCTTCTTGTCCTGCCCCCAGGTGCTTTGGAGAATAGTTTGACTCCCTCTTCTTTGTGGCACCCTCTGAGATATCGGAACCAATCAGACCAACTAATTATCAACAAAATCTTCTGGTGCTCTGAATGCGACAGACTAACATATATTCTTAAAGACAGACAGGAAACAATATTTTATCAAAGTTGGGGGAAATGGTATGAATGGATAGAGGTAAAAAGATGACGGGATGAGCGATAGGGAAAAATCTACAATGTAGATATGTAAATAGTAAATAAAATAAATATATGGCGCAGTAGCAATTGTAAAGAATTAATAAATGTAAGATATAGATAAATAGAAATAGAAATGTGCTTATTTCTATTCCACATAAGTCAACTGTACTAATTTCTTGTTTCAACCCATGCAACATCCTAGTCTAGACGTATGGATTTAGAAAGATCAGCAGTCGGCGCTGAATTTTTAATTAATGAACAGCTGAGTGATTTGCCAGACTCCAGTGAAGATGGCAGGACTCAAAAAGTTGCTGGCATTTTCAAGCCCACCAGGTAGCATCCAGCTCAACTACTGTATATCAATCTGTTTCTGCATGGAGGAAAATACTTCATACTCACATTTAAAAAAAATAAAAAAAGACTTTAAATGGAATACATTGTCCTCAGGAAACAAAAACAGTGCCTTCGATTTTATAAGGTGTTCAGTTATATAGAAATGGGATAAAGGAAGGGGGGAAGATTTATAACAGTTAGTTAACTGTCAGTTAAAACGTAATTATGAGCTGCTTCTCATTAACCTTTTGATTTATAATACGGATCAAGGGCTATAAAGTTAGCAAAGCTCTAAACTTAGAGTCAGCGCAATATCATTTTTAATCTATATATCAGTGGTGGGTTGCAGGCGGTACGCCCCGATACAGCTGTACCGAAGCCTCCCCAGAGCACCGGATACCGTTCCATTATGGTGCTCCGGAGGGCCCACCCCTCCAAGCTCCTTACTGGTCTTTTAAGGTTTCCATGCTTCCGTGCATGGGCTTGGTGCGTACAGTCCCTGCACGATGCTCTGCTGAGCAACTGGAGTGTCGCAGATGCTCACGGAGATGCTAAGACCCATGTGCGCACTGCATGTGGACGTCGCTGGTCCCATTCCAACTGTAGTGGTTGGAACGGGATCCGTAACCCACCACTGCTATATATCTGTATCTATTGAGAGAGAGAGAGAGACAGAGAGAGAGAGACAGAGAGAGACAGAGAGACAGAGAGACAGAGAGAGAGACACACACACACAGAGAGAGAGAGAGAGAGAGAGAGAGAGAGAGAGAGAGAGAGAGAGAGAGAGAGAGAGAGAGAGAGAGAGATTTAATTGGTTTACTTCCCAGTACTAGTAAACTGATATTTCCCAGAATCAGTGTAAAGTTCAGTATTAAATGTCAGATGGAAGGTAGGACACAGAGTGTGTGAGGGAGAGAGAGAGAGAGAGAGAGAGAGAGAGAGAGAGAGAGAGAGAGAGAGAGAGAGAGAGGGAGAATAGACAGACAATCAGGATTTAATAACAACTGATAAAACCGGGAGACCACGGCCAATACTGCAAAACCTCTTGATCAGCAGTAAGGATAGCTGAGTGCACTTTTAATATATAACAACATGAAGTGCAAAAACATTTCCCTTATTGGTACGTGGCCTTCAACAAATCTCTCTCTGCAGTTGCGTGTGTTCAGCTCTTTTTCTTGAAAACAACTATAGGAAGATTTACCATTGACCTTGGAATTAACCTGCCGGGGTGTCACATTATACGGCTGTATATCAACTGAGTTTGGGCGCTTGGTGTTATGTTGAAAGAAAATGATAAAAGGAGGAAAGCCAGCATAGTGATTGGAAGGCTGCCATGGAAGGAGATATCTCTTCTCCTTATGAAATGAGATATATAGAGAAAGGCACCTCTTGTTGTGGCCCTCCAGCAGAGCTGGCAGCAGATTCGGACAGTGAAGAGGTTGGGGAGGAACATGGGCCAGTCCAGGGAAGGCTCTGATGAGGGCTCTTTGTCGGAGACAGAGTTGGGACCAGGGCTGCCCGACAATTATAAGCTGCCTTTGGAGTTAGAGTGAGTCAGATGAACAGCTGGAGCCTGTTCCCAGTGTGCGCATGCGCAGAGTTGCCAGATGAAGGAAACAGCTAAAGAACAGGGGTTGACTTGGGAGTAAGATCACAGGTGGACGATGAATGGCTCCTCCCAGAGGAAATAAAAGAGGAGCAAAAGGGGAGTGGAGTTTGCAGGAGACAATTATACAATAATACAATAGCAGAGTTGGAAGGGACCTTGTAGGTCTTCTAGTCCAACCCCCTGCGTGGGCAGGAACCTTATACCATTTCAGACAAATGGCTATCTAACATCTTTTTAAAGACTTCCAGGGTTAGTTCACTTAATTAGTTCATGACTCTCTGAGACTCCTTGCCAGGTTTTTCAGATATTGGCCTGGCAGCTCTCCAAGCCAGATAAGGTCTGTGACTATAAATCCTCCCTTGAAAGACTTTGCTGTATGTGAATGAGAAGAATTCACAGTAAATTAATAAAAGGAGTTTTTGTAGGGAGAAGGACTTTGCTTCATGCTCTCGGGAAGCCTTGGTCAGAGCACCCCCATCCTCAGCACAGGATTGGTTGAGAAGATCAGCATTCTATAAACAAGAGTTGTGGAAATTTGCACTGCGGAATAGTGAGGAAAAAACAATTGAAGGAGTAGGGAGTTCAACACCGACAATTTAAGGCCCTAAGTGGAACAGTTCTTGTCCAACCCAAGTCTGTGGAAGAATTAGGAGAGCCACACATATTTTATTCGGTAGATTAAACAACTGATCTCTTAGCTGAATAATTGGTACGGGCCAGTTTTAATCAGTAATTACAACATTCATTTGAAAGGGTTGTGAATCAAGGAGGCATACCAATTCATTTCTTTGAGTTGCGTTTTGAAAGGAAACAAAGAGCACCTTGGCTTTAATGCTGAAGTGGAGAAGTGTTAGGACAGTTGTCATAGAAGCAAAGAATACGTTAGCAAGAACAAAGAACTTCCTGTATTGTATGGATAATAACTGTTCTTCATATTTTTATTTAAGTGGAATAATCTATGTTATCAGTACTGATAACCTGTTCTTTGTTATTCCCTTTCTTGAAGGATGGATTCAGAATTCTACTGTAGTCATCATATCAATAGAATGGAATGGAATGGAATGGAATGGAATAGAATACAATACAATACAATACAATACAATACAATACAATACAATACAATACAATACAATACAAAGATACCTTGGAGGTCTTCTAATCCAGCCCCCTGCTCAAGCAGGAGAACCTATACCATTTAGTGACTATCTAGTCTCTTCTTAAAAACCTGCAGTGGTGAAGCATCCATGATTTCCTTTATTTTATATTTTTTTACTTATTTTATTTTTAAACACAACACGAAGATCCTTCATCTTACATGCTATAGAAAGTGTATCTGCTGATTACAAAATATTTTCATACATCTCTTCGACATTCATCCAAGTTTCATATTATTTCAAGTACATCACATCAAATATATTCATAAACATTATCTTTTTCAGGCCTCCATTCTTACTTAATTAATTATAATTGTATTTCATGCCCTTCATTTTAAAACATACCAAAAAATAAACCTTAGAACATAGCCACATATTGACGGTCATATTTATTCATTCTACTATCCTCCAAAATCATTATTCCCTGTAACCTATTTTAACCAAACCTCAATAATATTTACTCATCTCCTTTAATAAATGCTATTCAATATTCATTTGCGACCATGATTTCTGAATGCAAGCTGTTCCACTGTTTCATTGTCCTCACTGTTACGACGTGTCTCCTTAATACCAGGTTGTTTCTGTCTTTGTTTAGTTTCCATCCATCACTTCTTGTCCTGTCTTCAGGTGCTTTGGAGAATAGGTTGATTCCCTCAAAAACTGGAATACTGCTATCATGTCACCCATAATTCTTCTTTTCTTTAGTCTAGCCAAACCCAAAACCTGCATCCATTCTTCATATGGTTTAGTCTCCAGGCCTTTGATCTTCTTAGTTGCTCTTCTCTGAACTTTTCCAAAGTCTCAACATCTTTTTCGTAGTATGGCGACCAAAATTGGTTGCAGTATTCCAAGTGTGGTCTTACTAGGGTTTTATTTGTTGTTGTTAGTTGCGAAGTCATGTCCAACTTAACACAACCCCATGGAAAATGTTCCTCCAGGCCTTCCTGTCCTCTACCATCCTCAGGAGTCCATTTAAGCTCATGCTGACAGCTTCGGTGACTCCATCCAGCCACCTCATTCTCTGTCGTCCCCTTCTTCTTTTGCCCTCCATCATTCCCAGCATGAAGCTCTTCTGCAGGGAGTCCTTCCTTCTCATTAGGTGGCCAAAAGATTTGAGTTTCCTCTTCAGGATCTGGCCTTCTAAGGAACAGTATAAATAAATATATAAATATATAAAGTGCCACTAATATTTCCCATGATCTTGAGTCTATGCCTTTGTTTATACAACCCAGGATGGTATTTTCTGACTGCTGCTGCTGGCTCATATTCAAGTGATCATCTACTAAGACTCCAGGGTCTTTCTCACAGTTACTACTTTTGAGCCAGGTCTCGCTTAATCTGTTCTTATACCTTTGATTTTTTTGGCAGAAAACTTGGCCCTGACATTATTAAACAAAAAACAAAAAAAAAAAAGACCTGTTAACAAAGATCTGCGGTCAAAATGACTGAAACTCAAATTCAAATGTTGCTACAGAAAACACCAAATAACTGACATAAGCATGATGCTGCCTACACTCTTATTGGCGGGAAAATAAATTTGCAACTGAAACAGTCCATTTCGAAAAAAATAGGGGTGTTCCAAACATTTTGGAAAGCTGTTGCAGTCACTACGACAGCCCATCTGTGGTTATGGGTTAAACTGACAAAGTAGAGAAGATGGTCATTAAATAATATTGTACCCATTGATTGATTTCATTTTGCCTGCTTTTCTTTTGGGAGGGGGGAATAATCTTCATTTAAGGGCCATTGAGTTCTGGGGTGACTACTTTGGATACATTTAAGCCAGTGGTGGGTTTCAAATTTTTTTAGAACCTACTCTGTAGGTGTGGCCTATTTTGTGGGCGTGGCTTGGCAGACATGTGACAGGGTGGGAGTGGCCACCTTTTAAAATGTGGTGAAACTCATTTAACAACGCTCTTGCTTAGCAACCAAAATTTTGGACTCAATTGTGATGATAATTTCTTTCTTTCTTTCTTTCTTTCTTTCTTTCTTTCTTTCTTTCTTTCTTTCTTTCTTTCTTTCTTTCTTTCTTTCTTTCTTTCTTTCTGTCTGTCTGTCTGTCTGTCTGTCTGTCTGTCTTTCTTTCTTTCCCTTTCCTTTCCTTTCCTTTCCTTCCCGTTGGGTCACTCGCAGCGGCGGGCCAGATTTACTTCCAGGTACGCCGGTGGAACCCCCTCTCACCGGTTCTCTAAATTTCACCAACCGGCTCTCGCGAGTAGGTGCGAGCCTGCAGAAACCCACCACTGATTTAAGCCAAAGTCTATCATTTACACTTCTGAAGAAATCATGAAACATTGGTGTATACCCTATGCAGATTATCAGGTTCAAGAAAACATTGCAAGGCCATTGTTTTCCATGTTGTAAGAGGAAGGCCCAACAATAATACCTTTTTTTTTTTTTACTGAATGCCTGAACAATTCTTTTATTCCTCTTTCCATACCTCTCTTGCAATCCAGTTTTCATGGTTATCAGTGTATGTTCATGGTTTGCAACAGATAATTCCTTTTTTCTTCAAGAAGCTGTGAGAGGTCCAAAAATATGAATAGGATGTGACTGAGGTTTTGGTTTTTTTTAGCTAGAAGAATTTTTTGCAATTGTCACAGCTTCAAAACTCAGTAGACAAAAGCCACCCCTGAAAATTAATAAAGTCTTTCACAGAAATATATTATAGTCACACTGTTGTAATCACTTTATTATCATAACGGGTCTATATTGCATTGCATGCATGCATAAGGAAAAAAAAAAGAAGGAGGATACAATTAGTACGTAAGCCGATTAATGCTTTAAGAGGGCAACATTTAATTAAATGCCTAGGACTATTCAGAAGTATTAGAGGTACATCTCAATTAAATATAATTAAGAAGGCAAGTTAAAGTAGTCAGATCAGTTACAAGTAAATTAGAAACAAATAGTCCATGTGATGAGACTATGTTGAGGTGTTGCCCTTAAGAGCATGTCATTGCTAACTTGCTTTGGCAAAAGAAAGACAAACAATGACTTTGTAGCTTCTTCAATATGGTCATCTCAGGAGAAGAGAAAAAATACATACAACAATGCAACACTTTATTCAGCGTCAGATAGCATAATGCTATTATATAAAGTAAATTATATATGTAACCGGCTTCTTTTGGAGAATAGATTCCGTAAGCCTTCCTTCCTTCCTTCCTTCCTTCCTTCCTTCCTTCCTTCCTTCCTTCCTTCCTTCCTTCCATCCATCCATCCATCCATCCATCCATCCTTTCTTTCTTTCTCCTTTCACCTTACTTAAAATTAAAATCTGAGGAAACCATAACATGGAAAAAAATAATTCAATTTTCAATGAACCAATCACTTCAAGAATACAAATTCTAAAATTGTTTAGAATGAGGTGGCTGGATGGAGTCACTGAAGTAATCGGCGGGAGCTTAAATGGACTCCAGAGGATGGTAGAAGACAGGATGGCCTGGAGGAACATTGTCCATGGGGTCGCGATGGGTTGGGCAAGACCTCGCAACTAACAACATCAAAGTGCTGGGAAGGAATGGGAGCTCACTCCTTCATGCAGTACGTGGGTTTTCAACCCAGTCCAGCTGAAAATCACGGTGTCTTTCACCGCTGAGCCACCATGCCCCCACTCCTCAATAATAGATAACAAATGAGGTTATAGAGAGTTTGGTTAGATTCACCGTAGGCGCCCTTACAAAAGAAGATCACTTTCTCCATAAATATCTTATGAAACCATCTGCCTGAAGTCAGTTCTTGAGTATTCATTTATATCCTAGATGAGAGGTAGTACTTAATAAGGCTCTTTTTAAAAAAATAATAATAATATGTATTTGATTAAATTCAGCATGAAAGGTCTTATTTCAAAGATTGTTTATGCAACACAGTCACCTGAAGCTAAACAAACAGCAATAGCACTTTGCAAAATAAATGTAAACTCACATTAACATATGGTTCAGCGTTTGAGGTACATTTGTTTAAACGACAAACAAGTTATTATTATTTTTTGTTTCTAAAGGGTAACGGATAAATATAAAAGCCCTGCAATGAGCAGGGCTTGTTTTCCTAATGCAGCGCTGCATTTTCTTGATGGCATTATCTTTTGTTGTGATTAATAATAGAAGTTTCCGAACGACTAATGTCTCCACAAGAGCTTCGTTCTTAATGAACAAGCCTCATTTTCGTTTCTCTTTTTCTCTCTCGTGAAGGATGGAGAAATCTTCCTTTTATTCTCCCTGACCGTCATGAGATTTTACAATGTACCACATGAAAGGGAACCTACTTATATCCGCCTAGCCTTGATCATCGTTTTCAGTGAGCCACAATGTGGGTCATTAATCAGTTGTGTATTCCCTCAGAAAAGCCTCCCATTTACACCAGCTGAAAATTAATGAACATCAACCATGGATAAGATGTGATGCTAAAATACCGCTCGCATTTGGCGTAATGGACAGACATGGATGGCATACTGATTTGTCATGTCATCTCTTAGTCTAAGATGACTTTCATCAGCAGATTGAAAACTGTATCTTATTAATCAAGCCAAGGTTTCTTATCATATTATATCTACGTCCCAATTCAGCTAAGTGACAATTTTGGTTTTGTTCCAAATGCCTTCTTTATTTTTCTTTATTTTTTATTGTAGGGTTTCCTGCTTAAGCAGGGGGTTGGACCAGAAGATCTCCAAAGTCCCTTCCAATTCTTCTATTCTATTCTATTCTATTCTATTCTATTCTATTCTATTCTATTCTATTCTAATTCTATTTTCCCTTTTCCATTCCATTCCATTCCATTCTATTCTATTCTAATTCTATTTTCCCTTTTCCATTCCATTCCATTCCATTCCATACCATACCATACCATACCATACCATACCATACCATACCATACAATACAATACAATACAATACAATACAATAGCAGAGTTGGAAGGGACCTTGGAGGTCTTCTAGTCCAACCCCCTGCTTGGGCAGGAACCTTATACCATTTCAGACAAATGGCTCTCCAACATCTTTTTAAAGACTTCCAGGGTTGGGGCAATCACAACTTCTGGAGGCAAACTGTTCCAGAGGTTAATTGTTCTAATTGTCAGGAAATTTCTCCTTAGTTCTAAGTTGCTTCTCTCCTTGATTAGTTTCCACCCATTGCTTCTTGTCCTGCCCCCAGGTGCCTTGGATAATAGTTTCACTCCCTCTTCTTTGTGGCACCCTCTGAGATATCGGAACACTGCTATCATGTCTCCCCTGGTCCTTCTCTTCATCAAACTAGACATAATCATGTCTAGTTTGATGAAGAGCAATCATCTTGGTTGCTCTTCTCTGCACTCTTTCCAGAGTCTCCACGTCTTTTCTACATCATGGCGACCAAAACTGTATGCAGTATTCCAAGTGTGGCCTTACCAAGGCCACATTTATTCTATTCTATTTTCCCTTTTCCATTCCATTCTTTCTAATTCATTCTATTCTATTCTATTCTATTCTATTCTATTCTATTCTATTTTCTTTTCTATTTTCTCTATTATAATAATTATATTCTAATTTCTGCCATGCTTTATCCATTTAGCCTCTTTCCTTCTCATTAATTGATATATTTTACTGAATTTTATTGAATGAGCCACAGTGGTGCAGTGGTATAGAGTGCACGCTACTTCTGCTGACTGCCGGCTGCCTGCAATTTGGCTTTTGAAATCTCACCAGGCTCAAGGTCGACTCAGCCTTCCATCCTTCTGAGGTGGGTAAAATGAGAACCCTAGATTGTTGGGGGCAATAGGCTGACTCTGTAAACCACTTAGAGAGGGTTGTAAAGCACTGTGAAGTGGTATATAAGTCTAAGGATAAATAGCAAGACCACTTAGACTTATTATATCACTTTGATACATAATATTATCCACCTTGGATATTCAGAACCACCTTGTAAAATTCACCTATTCAATTTTTTGCAGGTGTTCTGCACTGATTTCAGATGAAATCAGAAATACCAGTGCAAAACATCAGAAATAAAAGTACCATACAGTGTATAAACTTGTAATTGTAGGGAGAAAAACTGAAGCGAACTATCAAAGAGCTTTCTTTGTTCTTTGAAAGACGTATCTAAAAATATGGAGGCGCACATACGAGATACTTGTGTCACCATGAAATAGCCAGAGTCTATTTTCCGTTCTATCAAAAAGTTATACTGTTCTCATTTCCAAGGTTTTGTTTTGTTTTTGTTTGATTTTGCTTTTTACTGCCTATGCCTGTTAAAAGCATTTTACAGCTATGCTTGGACAGAAACAAATAAATGTGTTTCCCTTCGCTATGTGAGAAGTAAAATAATAACTTTTGAGTAGGGCACAAATAACAATTTCTCTGTGTAGCTTCGGCTACATGATCAGAAATGATCAGGGAGATGAATAAAAAGTATTTGAAGAGTTAAAAGGGTTAACAACTATTTGAAGAGTTAAAAGAGTTAGTCTGGTACAGAGACCAGACTAAAAGAATATATATTTTAAAAAAAAAATATTAGGAACTATAAATATGAAGAATGAAATCATGATCCAATCCATATGCATAACAAAGCTTAATCAAAGTTTTCTTTTCATGGAAGGAATTCAGAGTAGACAGAATGGAAAGATAATAATAGAATAGAGTAGAGTAGACAGGTAGAGCAGGGGTCTCCAACCTTTGCAACTTTAAGTCTGAAGGACTTCAGCTCCCAGAATTCTCCAACCAGCAAAGCTGGCTGGAGAAGTCTGGGAGCTGAAGTCCTTCAGACTTAAAGTTGCAAAGGTTGGAGACCCCTGAGGTAGAGGGCAGGAGGGCCTGGAGGAACATTGTCCATGGGGTCGCGATGGGTCGGACACGACTTTGCAACTAACAACAACAGTGTAGAGTAGAGTAGAGTAGAGTAGAGTAGAGTAGAGTAGAGTAGAACAGAACAGAACAGAACAGAACAGAACAGAACAGAATAACAGTTGGAAGGGACCTTGGAGGTCCTCTAGTGCAACCCCCTGCTTAGGCAGGCAACCCTATACTATTTCAGACTTCTGGAGCAGTGGCGTAGCGTGGGTTGTCAGCACCCGGGGCAAGGCAAGTAATTTGCGCCCCCTAACCCGTGGATTTTCCGGCGGGCAGCCGCTGCCCAAAGGGCTCGGCCATCCGGGTCCGACACTCGTTGCCTCGCCTTGGGGAGAAGCGGGCGCCCTTTGCGTGGTGCGGGCCTGGGACACCCGACGCTCCTTTTTACGGAGTGCGACGGCCTGAAAGCCGGGGCAAGAGGGTCTTCCCGGGCCGCCGCGGGGCCCAGGTCGCCGCTCCTCTGGCTGGCTCGGAACGGAGGAGTCTTCCAGGGTCTCCACACGGCTGTTGCTTCGAAAGACCTGCACCTTTAAGTCTCGCCTGGCCCCCTCGGGTGGCGCTGGCAGGTGCGAGGAGCCGGCGCTGGCCTCAGCCGGGGGATGGCCCAGGAGGGTTTGGCCCCTACTGGCCGCTGTTCGCTCCCCGACTCTCGCCGGCCCAGGAGCGCCCAGGCACCGCCGCCACCAACTCCAGAGACCCACGGAGGAGAGCTTCCGAGTCGGGTCTCTGGAGCGCCCCCCCCAGATGTTGCGCCCGGTGCGGCCGGCCCCCCCTGCACCCCCCACGCTACGCCTCTGTTCTGGAGGCAAGTTGTTCCATGGGTTAATTGTTCTAACTCTCAGGAATATTGAAATATTGAATATTGAAATATTAC
This sequence comes from Rhabdophis nuchalis, assembly GCA_039707465.1. NCBI lineage: Eukaryota > Metazoa > Chordata > Lepidosauria > Squamata > Natricidae > Rhabdophis > Rhabdophis nuchalis. The sequence goes on along the minus strand of CM077651.1, from coordinate 8,432,496 downwards.
CCACATACAAAGAGACTCTTCTGTTTAGGACATAAATAGATCACTTTCATTTCTAAATATTCTGACAGCAGTGGATATTTTTCCTCATTGGGCAGGGTGCATATCAGTTTTGCAAGAAATATGTGATCAGTTTTTGCTGAATAAATATAGAAAGTGGTGAAAATTCAATTAACCCTGCAAACATTGCTACCACAGTCGACAAAGTCTCTTGGTCGTTGATAGAAGGCATTCCTGAAAATTTTCTCTTTGCCTTTTTATTGCTTAGCAACCTCAATGGCCTCCTTCGATTTATTTTCCACCCCACTCCCCAAAAATCAAACATGAAAACACTATGAATTTAATGCCAGTTAAATACCTCTCACACTCAGTTGCTTATTTGATATTAAATTGCTGCCCTTGGTCAGAAAAAAATGTGTGCTCTGTCTTACCAAGACCTTTTTTTCCCCCTAGTCAGAATTTTCCAAGAAGCAAAGGTGTTTGACTTTTTTAAGATGCTCCAGATTTTTCAAGCAATGTCAGCTACCCTCTACAGGGGCTTCTTCTCCTATCGTGATAAACTATTTCAGTGTTTATTCTTCAAAAAGTCTGCCTTTGTGCTGTTGATCTGTTTGCCCTCGTGGCTGGTCAGAGACTGAAAACAGTATTTTATTTTACTTTATTTTATTTTTTGGGGGGTAGTTGTGGTTGAACAGATGTTCTCTCTGCTAGAACACACCTCGAAGTAGGTGGGCCCAGTGGGACGACCTATCAAATGTGAAGTTTAAAAGGCTGTAGTTAAACAGTGGGGAGAAGGGAGGAGAAGGGAGAGAGGGAAGGAGGAGGGAGGAATGGGGAGAGGGAGAAAAGGAAGAGAGGAGGGAGGGAGGGAGGGGGGAGGAATAGGAACAAGGAGAGGAAGAGGTAGATAAGGAAGGAGGGAGGGAGGAGAGAGGGAGGGAGGAATGGGGAGAAGGAGAAGGAGAGGGAGAGAAGGAAGGAGGGAGGGAGGACAAAAGAAAGGAAGGAAGGAAGAAGGAGAGGAGAAAGGGAGAGAGGGGTAGAGGAGGAGGAGGAGGAGGAAGGAAGGAAGGGAGGGAGAGAGGGAGAGAGGGAGAGAGGGAGGGAGGAGAAGAAGGAAGGAAGGAAGGACCAAGGGAGAAAGGAAGAAAGGAAGAGGGGGGAAGAGAGGGGGAGGGGAAGGGGAGGAAGAGAAGGAAGAAAGGAAGGATGGATGGAAGGAAGGAAGGGAGAGGGAGAGGGTGAAGGAGATGTAAGGAAGGAAGATGAAGTGAGGGAGAAAGGAAGGAGGGGAGAGGGAGAGGGAGAGGGGAAAAAAGGGAGGGAGGGGGAGAGAGGAGAGGAGGAGAAGGAAGGAAGGATGGAAGGAAGGAAGGAAAAGAGGAAGGAAAAGAGGAAGGAAAAGAGGAAGGAAATGAAATCAAATTCTTAAGAATCCCAGCCAGTATGAAGTTGAATAACTGATCATTGAAAAGTGGCTTCAACTGTGATGAATTGCCCACTTATTGGAGAAAAATAAATGAGCCTGAGCTGTGGTCAGTCTATCATTCCTTGCATGGTTGTCATGACAAAAATCAGTCCATTATGATTGATTCCTATAATATATAACTAAGATATAAAGACTTTTACACCTTCAAAATATCCTGGATCCATATGTTCCATGCCTGCCTGGAGCTGAAGCCTGCACTTCTGTATCTCTTGCAGCTTCCAAGTTATGTACTGTGCTGTACAGTAGAATCCATTTTACGGCAGTATGGTAAAAGCCATTTTAAGGCACAACAGGCTGTATCTTAACAGAACACACATACCCCGAGAGGTTTTAGGGGTATCTTACCCCCACAGTATTTGTTTCCAGAGAGTAAGTCATCTGAGTACCAAGTTTGGTTGATAGATAGATAGATCATTAGATAGATAGAGGGATGGATGGATGGATGGATGGATAGATGATAGATAGATAGATAGATAGATAGATAGATAGATAGATAGATAGATAGATAGATAGATAGATAGATAGATAGATAGATAAGTAGGTGGGTGGGTGGGTGGGTGGGTGGGTGGGCAGGTGGATGGATGGATGGACAGAGATGGAGATGGAGATGGAGATGGAGATATGTTTAATCTCAAGTAATGATTGCACAATTATAATTGTAATCATCTTCTTCCTAGTGTATTTCCATTAGTGCAGTGTCCACTTTTCGAATCATTGAACACCCCTTTGCATGGTCAGCTGCATCTCCAGGGTGCAGGTCCGTGGCTTGTATATCTTTTTTGATGGTATCTTGACATTTCTGTTTTGGATGCCCACAAGGTCACCAGCCAATGACTTCTAGTTGATAGGTAGTCTTGGCCACAGTGGAAGGTGCTTCTCTCTGGGCATGTACATGCCAGCAGAGTCAACCTTCTCTCATCTCCTCTATAATTGGTGTGATACCAAAATGTTGTCAAATGGTGCCATTTGTGATGTGGTTGAGGAGGGAGATGCCCGATATCCAATGGAGCGTTCACATGTCCATGACATAGAGATAGCTTTCGGTCCCTGTTGTTGCTACCCAGCATTCAGTGCCATGCAGTTCTTTTGCCCTCAAATATTCCCAACAAAATTTTATTGTATATTACTTGATTGTACAAATAATAACAGCAGCTAGAATTGTATTTGCGCAACACTGGAAAGTAAACAAAATCCCATCGGAAGAGGAGGTAATTAAGACGATATTAGATTGTGCAGAAATGAATAGGTTGACATTGAGAATAAAGGACAAAGAGGAATCACTGTACTACAGGGCATGGGGCGATTTTATGAGTGGCTTGAAAAAAGATGTAAATAGAAAGAAAAAGGAACAAAACATGAAATAAATATCTCAGGTGACACATGAAATACGAAAATATCAAAACGTAAATATACAGGTGGAAGAATGATATGAATTGACATATGTTAAATAACAATTATAAGAATGTATATCCAAGAATGAATTTGAAAGGAAAAATAAAACTATTTTTATTTATTCTAATGGTTCAAATCACTTACACCCTTCCCCCATTTTTTTTAAAACAAAAAGGAAAATGGGGGAGACATTTTGGAATCTTATATTTTCTGGATATTTCTTTTTTACATAGTTTATTGAAATAACAGTTGAAGTTACAGGAGATTAATGCTGCAGAGGGTCAGCTGCTAATCCAAAAATAAGCTCCCAGAGTCTAAAAGATAATAAAAATGGATACCCAGAAACACTCAGCTAATCCAATTTTACAATGACCTAGACAGACCAGTTTTTCCCTCTGAGAATAATTCAATTTCTAGAAGACAGTTAGGCTAACATATACAAGATTTATGTGGTCCACCACAGTGCTAAAGGAGTGCTTCTAAAAACAAATCTAGTGTGACAGGAAGCTGCTATTATTTATAGGCCAAAACATAATTCTCAGTAGGCCTTCTCACATTCAATTCTGAGTTTATCAGAATCTCTCGGTTGCAATATTTATTCTTTTAATCATTGTATCTAATCATCACTACTACTTTCCTGCAGTTGAGCTACCTAACGGAGAAAAAGAGATCAGGTTGGAAACACAAACATCCAGCTATGGTGGAAGTATATATATATCCAACAGCAAGGGACTGCTTTCAAAAAAGGACATCTCTGCATGAAAATATATCTTTATATATGGAGATTTTTAGATAGATAGATAGATAGATAGATAGATAGATAGATAGATAGATAGATAGATAGATAGATAGATAGATAGATAGATAGATAGGTAGGTAGGTAGGTAGGTAGGTAGGTAGGTAGGTAGGTAGGTAGGTAGGTAGGTAGGTAGGTAGGTAGGCAGGCAGGCAGGCAGGCAGGCAGGCAGGCAGGCAGGCAGGCAGGCAGGCAGGCAGGCAGGCAGGCAGGCAGGCAGGGATGATAGATAGTTAGATGGATAGATAAGATGGATAGATGGATAGATAGATAGATAGATAGATAGATAGATAGATAGATAGATAGGTAGGTAGGTAGGTAGGTAGGTAGGTAGGCAGGCAGGCAGGCAGGCAGGCAGGCAGGCAGGCAGGCAGGCAGGCAGGCAGGCAGGCAGGCAGGCAGGCAGGCAGATTGACTGACTAGATAGACTGGATAGACTGGATAGATGGATGGATGGATACGATAGATAAAGATGATAGATAGGCAGACAGATAAACAGATAGACAGACTGACAGACAGAGATGATAGATAGATGGAGGGATGGAGGGATGGAGGGATGGATGGATGTACGGATGTACGGATGGACAGACAGACAGACATTTATATATAGATGAGAGAGAGAGAGAGAGAGAGAGACAGAGAGAGAGAGAGATTAGATACATTAGATAGACAGACAGGCAGACAGACAGATACTCTAGAGATGAAGATGAGGAGGTAGAGGAAGAGGAGGAAAAGGAGGAGGAGGAAGATTGGACAAAGTCTTGATTAGTGAAAAGCACTTAACTTCCCTTCTGATTCCTGAAAATAGATGCCTGTAACCCAAGGGATGTATTTTCCTGAGTGTCAAAGTTAAAAGAAGCTGAAAGTATTTGGTCATTATAACAGTTACTGCACCTTATAAGGAAAGGTGGGGGGGATGGTAGGATGAGAATGAAGCATACAAGCTTTTAATTGACCAGTAAATTAATCAAAGATTTAGTTGATTAATTCTAGGAAAGCCATTTTTAATTGATGATCTTTCAGTATGATGAATGAACAGGTGCAACACGTACTATAGGATGTTAATTTGTAGGACTGTGGCAGATTTTCTCTCTCTGGGGGTAATACCATAGCAGGGTATTGAGTCAATGGAAACACTACTACACTCACACACCCACATATTCAGACACATGAAATTTTCTCCCTCCCATTTTCAACAATGGGCAGCATTTGTGCATTAATTGGGAAACTGTTAATTTCCTTTATTATTCCAAAATAAGGCATTTTTGCGCAGCATAATAAGGTTGATCTATTCAACGATTAGTGAATTACGGCTCGGTTTGTATTCTATGATTTGTTGCACAAATGATACAAATTAGGTAATTTGAAGAATTCATGTCATTTGTAACAATGACATCAGGATGGCTCTGATACTCAGGACTGAATTCGTGCAGATGCTTGTGGTTCCCTGTGCTATATATCCAAGATATAATTCTTGGACAATCTTTGACCCTGCAAAGCATTCGTCATCCATTCCCCTTGAAAGGAACCTATTCTTTGGTGTCTATAGAGACTCTTAGTCACCCAGGTCATGGATGTCCCAAAGGTGCTTTTTTCAAAAGGCAACTGGACGTTCTTGGTTTCTCCTTGAAGACATCTCGTTTCTCAACCAAGAAGCTTCTTCAATACTCCTTTATCTGTTATTATCTCTTCCTCTAGTCTTATGTGCTTCGAGGTCTTGCTTCTGATTCTACATCCATATCCCCAGCTTCAGAAGCGATAAAATATTTAATTATTCTTTCACTGCTACTACCAGACTTTGATCTTCTCCATCTGACCTGCCTTTTTCTGAGAATGATTATGAGCTTGACCCAGACATGTTCCTATAAGACCTAGGTGTGTTGAACCTGGATATTATTTTCTGAGGTCAGCAATCTTTGCAAAGTACATAAATTAGCTTGGTTTAGCTTTGATTTTCAGAAATGATTAAGCTGAGATTTCTATCACTCTGCGAAGCTCTCCTGAACACCTTCCATTGTAAAGAGTAGGTTGCAATTTTAAAATAAATACTGCTTCCTAGCCTTTCTTTGCAGGTTTAATATCTTTTAGGTAAATTTAAAAGGACTTTATCTCACCTTTTTAACAAAAACACAAAAAAATAAGAGACATCCAATCAGAAATACTGAGAAGTACATAAAGGTGATTCATATCTTCTGAACTATTCCCTCTTTTAGACTATTTTTAGATGGTAGGATGGAGGGATGATGGATAAATAAATGGATAAATGGATAAATGGATAGCTGGATAGATGGATAGAGGGATAGAGGGTAGAAGGATAGATGGATAGTTGGATAGATGGATAGTTGGATAGTTAGATAGTTGGATAGAGGGATAGATGAATGGCTGGAGAGATGGATAGCTGGATAGAGATAGACAGATAGTTGGATAGATGGATGGATAGATAGAGGGATAGAGGGATGGATGATAGACAGATAGACATGGCCATAAGTTTATTTTGCTTTTTAAGACTTTCATATATGTGTGTATGTATATGTACACAACACACATTTTTATACTTTTTATTTTTAAAACTTTGATGAAATTTTGGGTGTTTTTTTTTTTTTAATCGAGTGCACCCAACCTCTTTATGCTGGTCTTCAACGTAATAACGGTTTGGTTCGATTAATCCTTGGTTATCTAGTTGAAGAAATCTCATTTTTTAAAAAATGATATTACCAGTTAGTCTTCCCTGAATGGATGAAGACTCGTTCATAAATCTGCTACAACTGCTGGATGTGTGTGAAGGCACAATGGTGTCCAAATTGGAAGTCCACACAGACATGTTTACAGGTGTGAGATCATGATACAGGGCATTTTGTAAATGTGTTATTGTCATGCACAAACATGGGTAGTGTTGCTCAGTTTGCTTGCTTAGTTTGAGCCTCCTACACACATGTGGACGTCATTTGCACACAAACATTTAATCTACTCTTGGGTGTCTATCTGTTTATTCAGAACTCTTTTCCATCTACATTTTACCCACTCTGTGAATTAAATGCACACGGATCCACATTTATTTTGATATACCACCTTCTCTGATATGACTATTTAATACCCCATTTGCAAGGTTAATTAAAATGAGATAGATGTCTTTACAATAATACAATAATACAATAGCAGAGTTGGAAGGGACTTTGGAGGTCTTCTAGTCCAACCCCCTGCCTAGGCAGGAAACCCCATACCATTTCAGACAAATGACTATCCAACATCTTCTTGAAGACTTGCAGTGTTAGAGCATTCACAACTTCTGGAGGCAAGCTGTTCCACTGGTTAATTGTTCTAACTGTCAGGAAATTTCTCCTCAGTTCTAAGTTGCTTCTCTCTTTGATTAGTTTCCACCCACTGCTTCTTGTTCTGCCCTCAGGTGCTTTGGAGAATAGTTTGACTCCCTCTTCTTTGGGGCAACCCCTGAGATATTGGAAGACTGCTATCATGTCTCCCCATGTCCTTCTTTTCATTAAACTAGACCTACCCAGTTCCTGCAACTGTTCCTCATATGTTTTAGCCTCCAGTCCCCTAATCATCTTTGTTGTTCTTCTCTGCACTCTTTCCAGAGTCTCCAGAGATGATTGATAGATAGGCAATATGCACACAGAAGAGAGAGCTAGCAAGAGATAAATCTGCGGATTCCTTTAAGGTTAGAATCGACACCATGATTTTTGGTCTGAAGTCTCATTTGGATTTCCCTTCAATGTCTAAAGGAATGTCAAAGGAATGTCATGAAAAGCTAGAAAAAAGTCCAACGGTTACCTTTGTGTTGATTAGGGGAAGAATGGGCTATGGATCCCTGTACTGTACTGACATCAGTTGAATGTCAGCTGAATTGAAAGCTCAGCCTTCATCTGGACATATTTCATTACACAGCTGTCTGTGGAATTTGGAAGGACACAAAATAATTGGGTGAGATTAAGAAAATGTCTGAGACCCGGACGTCATCAACCAAAGTTTGGGGATAGGAATAGTGTTCCCAACATACCACAGAGAAATAGCATAGGAGACAATGTAAGGGTATTTTATGGTCAATAAAATGTTCAATGAAGTCTTCTTTGAACTGAAACTCTGTCAAGGTGACTGTAGGCTTTATTTTATTTATTTATTTGTCAAGCCTATATACGATAACAGATATAAGTGTGAACTGGACTGTGAATACATGAAATGGATACGAATAAATGGGGACAGTAGGACAAGGATGGTAGGCACACTGGTGCACTTATGCACGCCCCTTAGAGACTTCTTAGGAATGGGGTAAGGTCGACAGTAGACAGTCTAAGGTTAAAATTGGGAGGGTTTGGGGAAGAAACCACAAAGTCAGGTAGAGCATTCCAGGAGTTGACCACTCTGTTACTGAAGTCGTATTTTCTGCAATCGAGTTTGGAGCGGTTTACCTTGAGTTTGTATCTATTTTGTGCTCATATATTGTTGTGGGTGAAGCTGAAGTAGTCATTGACAGGTAGGACATTTTAGCAGATAATCTTATCTACTACGCTTAGGTCGGATTGAAGATGGTGTGGTTCTAAGTTGTCTAAACCCAAAATTTTAATCCTGGAGCCATAAGGGATTCTGTTGTGAGCAGAGGAGTGGAGGACTCTTCTCATGAAGTATCTCTGGACTCGCTCAATTATATTAATGTCCGATATGCAGTGTGAGTTTCAGACAGATGAGCTGTATTCAAAAGTTGGTCTAGTAAATGTTTTGTATGCTCTAGTAAACAGTACAATGTTACCAGAGAAGAAACTATGCAACATAAGGTTAACAGCTCTTAATGCCTTTTTGACATTACAGTGGGCTCTGGAACGTAGATCATTAGAGATGAGTACTCTAAGGTCCTTATGAGTACTCCAAGGTCCTTGACAGAGTGGGAGTCATCTATGAGGTTGAATCCACCCAGCTTGCATTTTGTTTTCTGATTTATTTATTTATTACCACTGTTGGCTGGTTGGTTTGCTTTATTTCTCAATCCAATATATAGTTTGGGATTTTTCTGATAGTCTGATAGTCATTCCTGTACTAACTGTAGTAAATGACCAACTAACTAACTTGGCTAATGTGAGAGCGGGGTTAAATGCATCATATGTCACAAATCCCCACCCACAAGAGATCTAAGTCCAGAGCACCATGAATGCCTTTCTTATCTCCCGCTCATTTCTCTTGACCGTTAGTTGGCCAGATTCCTGTAGAGACCTTAAATTTGCAATAAATCTTTATACTCAGTGGAATTGCCTTGAATCTCCTGATTTCCCCGGCACTTGACACTAACCAAGTCTGATGATAGTTACACATTGCCATCCCAGGTTATCTGCATGAAATATAAAGCAAGTGTTTTGCTTTTAATGACACAAAGTTTGTTCTTCTGTACAAGGAATCCCCAGACAAATTTGAACCTGAAACTCACATTTAAATTTGAAATTGAAACTTAAAAAGGAACCTTGCATACTTAGGCATTGAAATGCTTCTCACCAGGAATTGCAAAGAGAGAGATTGAAAGTATTGTGGCATACTTTCAGTGGCATATTTCACAACCCACTGTTTCTAATTATTAACTGTGCTTTTCTACAGTTCTTTCTTTGACAAGCAAACCTAATCTAAATGATGCATTGTGACTCCCAAGTTAATAGACGAAAAATAAATTTGCGAGTTAAAGTGAGGTTCCAAAATCAAATAAATCACCTCTGCTTATTACAATCATTCTTCAAAAGGTAAAAGTAATCAAACAAAAAAGGGATAGTGTTGACTCCAGATGTAATTGGTCCTTCTGTAACTTTTATCCTGTGTTTATCAAGGTTTGATAGTGCCCAATTTTTAATAATAATAATAATAATAAATAATAATACATTTATTTTATATACCGCATCCTCTCCCCAAGGGGACTCAGAGCGGTGCACAGGGAAAAATTAAAATACTGTAAAATATACGTACAAAAATAAATACAATGAATAAAAACGAATTAAATTTGGTTGTCCCTGCACTAAAATCCCCACATTAAAACTAACATTCCCTAACGCCCTAAAGCGTTAAGCGCCTTAAGGTGCTTGAAGCACCAGCTGTAGGAGAACTATGCATTCGTGGTTACTTGCTATAGATCAGGGGTGTCCAAACTTGGGAACTTTAAGACTTGTGGACTTCAACTCCCAGAATTCCCCAGCCAGCATGGCTGGCTGGGGAATTCTGGGAATTGAAGTCCACAAGTCTTAAAGTTCCCAAGTTTGGACACCCCTGCTATAGATTGTGATTAACTCTTCCATAAATTGAGAAATAGTAGAACTTATGACATTAGAACAGAACAGAACAGAACAGAACAGAATAGAATTCTTTACTGGCCAAGTGTGGTTGGACACACGAGGAATTTGTCTTTGGTGCATATGCTCTCGGTGTACATAAAAAGACAAGATACATTCGTCAAGAATCATAAAGTACAGTCCAACTGGATTTTGAAATACCAATGGTCATCTGGAGAAATGAATTAAAAGCACATGGAAAGCAATGTGTGACTGTTTTTCTTAACAATTTAGGAATAACCTGCCTATTGAAAGAGTAATTGAATTGGAAGTGGAAGCATTATGTTTATTTATCCTCAACAACAGGGCATAACTGTATCTGCCACATTATTCTGATGCTCATCTCCAGGGGACTGGGGGAAGAGCAACAGATTGTCTCGCATTCTGTAATAGGAAGTCAAGCTTGAGCCTTCTGCTGCACTCTTATTGGTATGTGCATTTGAACTGGGTAATTATGTGGCATTTACCTGGTTGTTAAAATTAAAGTTTTTGATTGAATGAATTAGTACATGTTATTAAATTCTGCAATGTAAACATTAACTAAGAAATTAGGAGGTAATTATGAAGAGTTTTTAGGTAGCTGACAGCAGAGGCTTAATTGATGCTTGGAAGCTTCACCTCTGACTTCTCGTGGCCATTGGAAACCAAAGGCACAGAACTGAAAATTGATGCCGCCAATTGCATATTCCTTGCTGGTAGACATTCTCCTAGGGAAACTGAGAGATCTATCAAGCTTTAATAATATACTTTACCAACATTTTGGGCTGTGCTTCAAAACAAAGGTCAGCCTGTCTATTAGGGGTGGATTCAAAACACTTCCCCAGAGGTTATACTAAATTAGCTTTAGTGTCATTAGCCTGTTGCTGGTGAGTCCAGAGATATTTCACGAGAAGAGTCCTCCACTCCTCTGCTCCCAACAGAATCCCTTATGCCACCAGGCTTGAAATTTGGGGCTTAGACAATTTAGAACTACGCTGCCTTCGGTCTGACCTAAGCGTAGTACATAAAATTATCTGCTACAATGTCCTATCTGTCAATGACTACTTCAGCTTCAATCCCAGTAATACATGATCACACAATAGATACAAACTCAGGGTAAACCACTCCAAACTCGACTGCAGAAAATACAACTTCAGCAACAGAGCGGTCAATGCCTGGAATGCTCTCCCTGACTCTGTGGTTTCTTCCCCAAACCCCCAAAACTGTAACCTTAAACGGTCTACTGTCAACCTCATCCCTTTCCTAAGACGTCTGTAAGGGGTATGCATAAGCGCACCAGCATGGCTACCGTCCCTGTCTTACTGACACCATTTATTTGTATCCATTTCATGTATTCATAATCATGTTTATACTTATATATGTTATCTAATACATACTTGACAAAATAAATAAAATAGATAGATAGATGATAGATAGATAGATAGATAGATAGATAGATAGATAGATAGATAGATAGATAGATAGATAGATAGATAGATAGACAGACACACAGACAGACGGACACACAGACACACAGACACACAGAAGCCTAGATGATGGAGGGATAGGTAGGTAGGTAGGTAGGTAGGTAGGTAGGTAGGTAGGTAGGTAGGTAGATAGATAGATAGATAGATAGATAGATAGATAGATAGATAGATAGATAGATAGATAGATAGATAGATAGATAGATAGATAGATAGATAGATAGAGTACTATAAGAGTACTGGGGCAAAATCTATCTATCTATCTATCTATCTATCTATCTATCTATCTATCTATCTATCTATCTATCTATCCATCCATCCATCCATCCATCCATCCATCCATCCATCCATCCATGTATCAATCATCTTTAGATCGATCGATCTATTGATCCATCGATCATCCATCACCTATCTATATCTATTTATCTATCTCTATCATCTATCCATTCATCTATGTATCTCTAGCTGTCTCCCTCCCCTTCCTTCCCTTCTTTCTCACTTTTTCCTTCCTTCCTTCCTTCCTTCCTTCCTTCCTTCCTTCCTTCCTTCCTTCCTTCTTTCCTTCCTTTCTCTTCCTTCCTTTCTTCTCTCTCTCTCTCTCTCTTTCTGCTTACTTGGTATATTTTAATGCCTAAATCTCCTTTTGCCACATTTCCTAACACCCAAGATAATACTGAGTTTTAAAGAGAGGACTTTTGAGTTATTACATCTTTGAAACAAAGCTCTGAACTACTTTTTCGGCTTCACGCATTCTCTTGCATGCTCCCTCTTACCTTTGGCAACGATTGAGTGTTTTGCAAAGTGAGGATCGTTTGCGAAAGGTATCCAATGCAATTATAATTCCCTATTCTATTATCCTCGGGTTGGCTTCTTTTAAAAAAAAAAAAAAATATGCGCAGGGTCAAATGAATATTCATAGTTTGAGGCAGTGGAGAAGAAAAGACTTATCTTTCATACCTTCCTTTCTCATAATATGACTTGAACTTACCAGCAGGCTGAATTGGCTCTAAATGGAATATTCAGGGAGAAACCTTGCCTCCAGATCTTAGCAATTTCTCTTAGTGAATTGCTGGACGCCACTCTGAAGACTTGCCGAGTTCAAGCCTTAATGCTCGAATAAAGACATTCATCCCAAAGTGACTGGCCGACCATGATACTGCATCATCAGTAAAGTGAAGCTAGTCTGCTAGGTAACCTATACATTACGCGGAACAATTTCAGATCTCATCTCCCTACAGCGCTCCTTGTGAAATGAAGCCGAAGTGAACAGATCTTGGTGTGTTTCTCCCTTTCTCTCCCCCTCCCCTCCAGATTTACCATTATTAAAGAGAGGAAGAAAGTAGAGCCGAGGGGAATGAGATACGAAATCTATGGCCGCTCAGTTGTGAAGAAAGTAAATTAATAAAACTAACCTCATTTCTTTTGTACATACTTTCAGTTCGAGATCCCTGAAGGACAATTCCCTTTTGTAAAAATGGGGGCAGAGACAGAGAGATAAAAGGAGGGAGGAAGAATACCTACCAGGCATTGTGAAATGCAGTTCTTTTCCGTGGTATTGACATAGTAAGATGTATGTCATCAGCTTCAGAGGCATGGAAGGAATATATAATACATATACAGGTGAAACTCAAAAAATTAGAATATCCTGCAAAAGTTCATTTGCTTCAGTCATGCAATTTAAAAGCTGAAACTAATATATGAAATAAGCAAGCAAGATAGTTCAAGCCGTGATTTGTCATAATTGGGATGATTATGGCATACAGCTCATGGAAACCCCAAATCCACAATCTCAATTTGGCCAAAAGCACCAAAACCTGGTTCAATAACCGGGGGATTATTGTGCTTGATTGGCCAGCAAACTCGCCTGATCTGATCCCCATAGAGAGTCTATGGGACATTGCCAAGAAAAAGATGAGAGACATGAGACTGAACAATGCAGAAGAGCTGAAGGCCACTAGTGAAGCATCCAGGTCTTCCATAACACCTCAGCAGTGCCACAGACTGATAGCTTCCATGCCACACCGCATTGAGGCAGTAATTGCTGCAAAAGGGGCCCAAACCAAGTACTGAGTACATATGCATGCTTATACTTTTCAGAGGTCCGATATTGTTCTATGTACAATCCTTGTTTTGTTGATTGCCTGTAATATTCTAATTTTCTGAGATTGTGGATTTGGGGTTTTCATGAGCTGTACGCCATATTCATCCCAATTATGACAAATCACAGCTTGAACTATCTTGCTTTGCCTGTAATGAGTCTTATCTCGTATATTAGTTTCACCTTTTAAGTTGCATTGCTGAAATAAATGAACTTTTACACGATATTCTAATTTTTCGAGTTTCACCTGTATATGGGTCTATGGAGATTCTCAGTCATCCAGGTCATGGCTGTCCCAAAAGGTGCTTTTTCAAGAGGCAATTGGGTTTTCTTGCTTTTTTTTTTTAAAAAAAAAAGATGTTTCACTTCTCAGCTCCACTGGCCGCTGGGGACCCACAACACTTGCTAGTAAATCCATTGATTCCATAACCAGGTTTTTTTTTTCTCTTCCAATTCTTCTTTGCCCTTTTCCCCTTTCACTGAACATCTCCATGTGACTCTTTTGCTTTTCTTGAGCGTATAAAATCTAGCTTTAATCCTGAAGTTAAAATTTTTCAAAAAATAATCTAGATAGATCCTTTTTTGCAAAGAAAAAAAAGGTAATTCTAACAATAATAATAATAACAACAACAACAACAACAACAACAACAACAACAATAACAATAACAATAACAATAACAATAACAATAACAATAACAATAACAATAACAATAACAATAACAATAACAATAATAATAATAATAATAATAATAATAATAATAATAATAATAATAATAATAATAATAATAATTTTAATTTATAACCCGCTCTCTCTCCCCGAAGGGACTCGAGGCAGGGCACAGGGAATTTAAAAATACAAGTAAAAACCACAACATAATACAATATTAAAACGAATTAAACTAAAACCCTGCGCTAAAATCCCATATTAAAACTAAAACTAAGCCACTAAAAACCCTAAAAACAGTTTAATTACCGCAGGCTGGCCAAGCAGAAGAAGTGTGTTTTTAATTTTTGACGGAAGCAACGGAGGTCCGTGGTTGTTCTAATTTCGGGGAGAAGGTCGTTCCAGAGGGCCGGGCCCACCACAGAGAAGGCCCTTCCCCTGGGCGTCGCCCGCTGGCATAGCCTAGTGGACGGCACCCGGAGAAGTCCCTCTCTGTGGGAGCGAATCGGCCGCAGGGATGTATGAGGCAGGATGCGATCCCGCAGATAGCTAGGTCCCGTGCCTGAACAAAAGTTGGCAAAGATTCATTCATAACGCAGTTGAATTTAGATGAAAACGTCAAATAAGGGCAAATATGCAATAATTCTCTAAGCATCTGCTCAGTAGTCCTACTGAGTTCCGAATTGTTCACAGGAATGGTATATTGGGACCATGACTGATATTGTGTTATCTGAGAAATATTTATTCTGAAAAGTCTTATACAGTAGTAGGAATAGTATTTTCTGTTATTTCTCTGTGGCCTTTCTAAATCTTTTGCTGCCTGATCGTAGAATAAAATGGTGTTGATCATACATGTGTGACAGAGAGTCACAGAAATAAAAAGGAAAATGCACACAAGAGCTCTTTTAAAGGGCAAAGGTATGGGTGGGAATGTAAGGCAACTCCCCCCCCCAAAAAAAGCACAGGTATAGGTACAGGTGACAGGGATCTTGGTGTCCTAGTGGACAGCCATTTAAATATGAGCCAGCCGTGTGCAGCAGCTGCCAAAAAAGCCAACACAGTTCTAGGCTGCATAAACAGAGGGATAGAATCAAGATCACGTGAAGAGTTACTGCCACTTTATAATGCCTTGGTAAGGTCACACTTAGAATACTGTATCCAGTTTTGGTCGCCATGATGTAAAAAAGATGTGGAGACCCTAGAAAGAGTGCAGAGAAGAGCAACAAAGATGATTAGGGGACTGGAGACTAAACATATGAGGAACAGTTGCAGGAACTGGGTATGACTAGTTTAATGAAAAGAAGGACTAGGGTAGACATGATAGCACTGTTCCAATATCTCAGGGGTTGCCATAAAGAAGAGGGCGTCAAACTATTCTCCAAAGCACCTGAGGGCAGGACAAGAAGCAATGGGTGGAAACTAATCAAGGAGAGAAACAACTTATAACTAAGGAGAAATTTCCTGACAGTTAGAACAATTAATCAGGGAACAACTTGCCTCCAGAAGTTGTGAATGCTCCAAAACTGGAAGTGTTTAAGAAGATATTGGACTAGAAGACCTCCAAGGTCCCTTCCAACTCTGTTATTCTATTCTAAGTTCTTTCTAAACCAGCTGTATATTCTTCTGTGTTTTGTTGCCTAACACAATTCTCACACATTTAACAAGAGCATTGCTTTAGGGTCAACCTTGCAGATCTGAGGAAACACACTTTAGGAGATGAATAATGTCAATGAAATTTTAGGCATGGCTCCATAGCACAGGACCTACTCTACCTCATTCTGTGTTGCAGACATACTGATTTGTGTGTATCCCACTTCTCTGGATATCTTTTAGAAATATTCTCCTTACCTGAGTAGATCAAAGACCAGGGTTTGGAGAGCTAGTGTTTGGCTTGGGCATATTTCATACGGCTTTATTTGATGTATTAGCTCTTAGCAATGAAAGCTTGCAAAGCTAGAAAAAACAAAGCACATCAATGAAATACAGAGAGACGTGTATAAAAACAGGCTCAGAAAGAGGAAAATAATTGGGGAGCTATTGCTGGATAATTTAAAGCAGAAACAAATTGGAAATGTGCTGGAACAATAATTCATATCGCTAACCAATGTGGCATAAAAATGCTCAAACTATTAGTCAGGGAAAGTGGTTGGTTGGATGAGGGCGGGGGGGGGGGACCGGGACAGCTTACAGGTCTGCGGCACACTGGATTAAAATACCACCTCCTTATGAAATTGCCATGAAATTGAGTTGAAGCACATGCAGAACTAAACAGATTGCTTGGAAAGCATTCGGCTACAAATCTGCTGTTTTCTCAGGCCTGCTGAAAATCTAAGCAGATTTCAAGGGAAGTGGTTTCAATTATGAGCTCTGCTGTTGAAGAAAAAAAACCATTTCAATAGGTACAGCAGCCGTCAGCCTCGTAGGATGTGAAGAAGTCCTTGTAGACTGCCACAGATGGAGGCGCTGAAATGTCTCCTAAATTCACAAATGGAAAGGGAGCCAGGAACACAAACATGAGCTCAAGCATTTTTTTTTATAGTAGAAGAGCAAAAATAAACTCCAGAATAATGCGGATGAGTTTTGTTTGAGTAGAGCATTTGAAGTTGTGGCTGAGGTCAGCGTAGGTTATTACAATCACAAATAGAAGAGAGAGTAATAGAAGAGAATGCTTGTAACTCGGGGTTGAACTGTTGGAGTCCTTGAGGCTTGCTGACCTTGGTGGTTTTCCTGCAGATGTTTCATTGCCCAACTTTTTAACAACGTTGAAGCTATGGATCCACATATCAACACTGATGCTGTTACTTAGTTGGGTAACGAAATGTCTGCAAATAAACAGCCAAACTCAGAGAGCACCAAGGACTCCATACAAAGTAAAAGATGCAGTTGCTAGGCAGAAGAGCTGTGCATAGCAACATTTACTCTCCTGGACACATCTATCAACTAGCTTTTCCCCCCTTTGTTGTAGTTATTTTCCTGGATCTTAAGCATCTCTTATCCTTATAATGCTTGGGATACACTTGACGTTACTTAGCTGCGTCACTTTGGATGGGTGACATACCCAAAGCATTCATAACAGTTGGGATCTTGGTCAACATTTCAAAAGCTTGTTGAATTGTTCTTTATCGACTCAATATTTTGTGACGAGAAGTGATTTTCAGCTTTATCAGACTAACTGAGTCTACTCTGTAAAATGAGCAGTAGACATATGAATAAATAAATTACAGTTATGCTCTTTATAACTATTGAGAACTTCTTATATCTCATGACATTAGAACGATAGTGGATTTATGAAATGCTTCCTCAAAATCCCACAGGAGATTAACTAGAGCTGTGACCTACCTAGACAAGTGATTATCAAACTGTGGTAGAATGTACTCTGGATTCCCAGGAAAGAGGGGCTGTATTCCAAAAGAGCAAAAGACAGTGAAGTTTAGATTACCATATTTTTCAGAGTATACGATGCACTTTCCCAACCCCTAAAAGAAGATGAAAATTTGGGTGCATCTTATACACCAAATGTAGCCCCACCCACCCCTGGCAGAGGCCAAAAACCCAAGGCATGGAGGCAGAGATGGTCTGTGGCAATCCCTGCAGCTGGGAACAGCTGATTGGGGGTATTCCGGCAGTCTGATCCTCCTACCAATCAGCTGAGCTGAATCAGGCTGCAATAAGTGTTGAAGCTGAGCTGGCTGATCAGAGTTTGCAGCAGTAATCACATTCAGAAAGCACACACAAGTAACTGATTCAGCAGGATTCAAAATAATAATAATATACAATACAATACCAAAAGCAGGTTTTCTAAGGTAGCAGTAAATACAAGCCAAACACAAGCAGTTTCACTTTCAGTTTTCGGCTAAGCCAGGCTCCTTCCTGTCTCCTTGTTGCTCACACAGCAAATACTGTTTCCAAACAGCCCTCATTGGCTGACTTACTTGCTATGCCTATCCATTGGCTGACCTTGTTACCACGTGTTCCAAGTCAGGAACTCTCACCCACTGGTAGGAAGCTAGCCAGTTGAATACCATGGATGCTGGTAGGCAAGAGGCAGAATTTTTCTTCTTCACATTTTCCTCCCCAAAAGCTAACGTGCGTCTTATACTCCAGAGCGTCTTATACTCTGAAAAATACGGCATTTGCTTGGGAGGAAGAGAACCAAAATAGCTCCTCAGAGGAGTTCTCTGAGGACATCATTAGTGGTGCCAGTCGTCTGCTTTAGTTTGGCAAGATTCCTGTCTGTAGACAAGGAACATTAAACAAAACTATTTAGAAGAATCTCAAAATGACTTGTTCAGTTTTTGGAGTATAACAGAAGTCCGTATTTAAGAACTTCAACGTCCTGTCTGAAAAGTTGAAAATGCAACCTTCTACCCTCTCAAGTCTTTATGCAAAAGGGCAAAACCTAAATGACATATCCCCACTTATCCAGTCTGCATGAGTGATGTCTTCTACCTGTTTTGCAACCCTTAGACTCACCTCTTCTTTCCAGTTTAAATGTGTCCCTTGGCGCCGTTCGCTTCCTGAAGTAGCATGTAAATGACCTAGCTACTTGTGTAGATCATGTCCTCATGAATCTTGATTAGTCCACTGGGGCTTCACTTCTGTGGATGAGGTTGCGGTAATTCACACACCCTCGTGGATTGGATATTAAAATTAGATGCTGGGCTTTCTTGAAGCCATTCATGGAAAAAGCAGGCAGGGTGATCTATGATCTCTTTCTCTCACACAATTGATAGCAAGGTTTTGCATATTCTCCACTCAACTACTGAACCCAACATCAAATTTCAATTTATTCCAGATTTCTTTTAAAAAAAAGATATATAACGTATGCTGGGTTTTTTTTTTTATTAAAGACTGGAAACCTTGAAGGATTTTTTTTTTTTTTTGCTGAAAGAAGAAAAATGAAAGAGTTCAGAGAAGAGCAACGAAGATGATTGGGGGACTGGAGGCTAAAACGTATAAAGAACATTTGCAGAAAATGGGTATGTCTCGTTTAATGAAAAGAAGGATTAGGAGTGACATAAAAGGAGTGTTCCAATATCCCAGCGATTGCCACAAAGAAGAGGAAGTCAAGCTATTCTCCAAAGCACCGGAAGGCAGGACAAGAAGCAATGGCTGGAAACTAACTCAGGAGAGAAGCAACTTAGAACTGAAGAGAAATTTCCTGAGAGTGAGAACAATTGATTAGTGGAACAGAAATTGCCTCCAGAAGTTGTGAATGTTCCAACACTGGAAGTTTTTAAGAAGATGTTGGATAACCATTTGTCTGAAGTGGTGTAGGGTTTCCTGCCTAAGCAGGAGGTTGGACTAGAAGACCTCCAAGTTCCCTCCCAACTCTGTTATTCTGTATATTCTGCATTGATGTTTTATGAATTTGAAAACTAAGGAAAATGAAGATTAAAGAAAGGGGAATGGAGTTTGTAAAACACTTGAGAGAGAGAGAGAAGGAATAATAAGAATGTAATTATCTGTTGAAAAGAAGTTCAAAAGTCATCTGTAGGTTTTTCTTTTATTTCCTTTTTTCTTTTGGTTTGTTATGGTATAAATGTTCAACAAGTATAATGTTAAAAAATTAAGTCACCTGTGAAATTCATGAATTTCTTGTTTAGTTGCACCTTCTTAGAAGCAATCTTAGATGCTTAATGATATAGATGTCAATGTTCCATCAGAATGTTTATTTCAGTTCTGGTTACACCAGAAGTCAGTTTAGTTATTTGTCCATCAGGAAATTTAAATCAAACTAGTTTCCATAACACTACATACTGTGTTTTCCTTGTTAAGTTTTATATAAAATATGGAATATGATAGATAGATAGATAGATAGATAGATAGATAGATAGATAGATAGATAGATAGATAGATAGATAGATAGATAGGCAGGCAGGCAGGCAGGCAGGCAGGCAGGCAGGCAGGCAGGCAGGCAGGCAGGCAGGCAGGCAGGCAGGCAGGCAGACAGACAATTGAGAGATGGAGCGATGATGGATGATGGATGGATGAATAGATGGATAGATGGATAGATGGATGGACGGATGGATAATAGATGATAAATAGATAATTAATAGATAGATGATGGACAGACAGACTTATGATGGATGAATGGATGATGGATTGTGGATTGTGGATTGTGGATTATGAAGGGAGGGAGGGAGGCAGGGATGGATAATAATAATAATAATAATAATAATAATAATAATAATAATAATAATAATAATAATAATAATAATAATAATAATAATAATAATAATAATTTAATTTTATATCCCGCTCTCTCTCCCCAAGGGGACTCGAGGCGGGGCACAGGCAATTAAAAATACAAATAAGACCACCGACAAAATACAAAATACAAAATTAAAAATGAATTGATAGATAGGTAGATAGATAGATAGATAGACAGACAGACAGACAGACAGACAGACAGACAGATAATTGAGAGATGGAGGGATGATGGATGATGGATGGAGAATAGATGGATAGATGGATAGATGGATGGACAGATGGATGGATAATAGATGATAAATAGATAATTAATAGATAGATGATGGACAGACAGACAGACTTATGATGGATGAATGGATGATGGATTGTGGATTGTGGATTATGAAGGGAGGGAGGGAGGGAGGGAGGGAGGGATAGATAGATAGATAGATAGATAGATAGATAGATAGACAGACAGACAGACAGACAGACAGACAGACAGACAGACAGACAGACAGACAGACAGACAGACATTCTGGTAGAGAGAGGATCCCTGAGGATGGGCTCCAGCATGAGTCCGAAAGGTCGGAGGACTAAACCTGTGACCAACCCAGACTGGATCCTGTTACATTGTACTGGGACACATATTTGCTGTTATTTATGATGACATCCACTATGTTCAAAAAGTGAAATTTTTCCTCTTGTGAATGAGGAGTAGATTATTGAGGACTTAGGGATCAATTGGCTTCAGAGCAAGTGATTTGGCTACAATAAATCCTACATAAAGATATACTTTTTTCCTGTGAAGAGCATATAGCTTCATGTGGTTTTTTTTTTTTTTAAATAGTGAATTGACCACAGGTAGCATAGACATAAAACAGTCACTTAAGCTATTCATTATTCTCCCTATGAGAAGAGACCTCCTTTGGCTACATCTGTTTCCCCCTTTTAAGTTCCATTCATAAAATTTTACCTCCAAATTTCCTACCATGCCCAAATGTCACCCATGCTGACTTTTGTGATCCTTTTTTATGAATCACTATGTTTCTATTAGAAATCTCTCCATGCGTCTTTCATCTCAACGGTTCTGAGTGGCATCTCTCACCTTCCTTTTTAATGCATTCTCTTTAATCATAGGAGTGGTTTGGTTTCCTTTGTATAGTTCCTTTGAAAGAGCTAAAATTGAGACAGAAGCAGCCATGGGCATGTCCAACCGCAGGAGTTGGGAGCTTCCTGCTTCCAAAAAAAATTGCCTTGTTGCTCATGAAAACCTAATGGAAAAGTTTCGGTTATGGTGCAAAGAACAGGTCAATGGCTTCTGAACAATTTTTGTTTCGTGTCGTTGAGCAAGTTGTCCCAAACGCACACGTAAAGTTTCATAACCACAGATCATTTCAGATGTTTTCCAGTTCTCCAGTTGGATTTATTGTTGCATTTTAGTAGATTAAAACACAAAAAAAGCAAAAATGTGAGGGCTCTAATGCGCTACCTAACAAAGCACAGCGTCAGAGGCAAAAGATCAGGGCCCCTGTGAGGTTCCAATTAAACTGATTTATGGATACTGGAAGTGGCTAAGACGCTGAGCTTGACGATCAGAAAAGTTGACAGTTCGACAGTTCGAATCCCTAGTGTTGCATAACGGAGTGAGCTCCCGTTACTTCTCCCAGCTTCTGCCAACCTAGCAGTTTGAAAGCATATTTAAAAAATGCAAGTAGAAAAATGGGAACCACCTTTGGTGGGAAGGTAATAGAGATATGTGCGCCATCGGCATTTAGTCATGCCGGCCACGTGACCACAGAGATGTCTTCGGATAGCGCTGGCTCTTCGGCTTTGAAACGGAGATGAGCACTGCCCCCTAGAGTCAGGAATGACTAGCACATATGTGCGAGGGGAACTTTACCTAATGATACTCACGCCAATGGACAGGAATCTTCTCAGCAATGGTTAGCTTAGAGCAAGAGAAAGGTTAATGAAATTCAAGAGGGATTGGACTTAGTTTGCTTGCAGCGGTGTAGGGATTCTAGGCTGATTCTTTTTTTTATATCTGGCCCAGGTTCTGTGACTCTTTCTCTTAGGTTTAGGTTTTATTGGTTTTTTATACCGCCCTACTCCCGAAGGACTCAGGGCGGTGTACAGCCAGAGTAAAACAAATATACAAAAGTTAAAAAAGTTTTAAAAGACACATTAAACAATTTGGCCTAACAATGAAAAAACCCAACCAACCCTGATTAAAATTAATAAAAATTTGTCATTTAAAAATCATTTTTTAAATGCCAGCCCGGCTTGTTGGGAAAAAAAAGGTTTTGAGAGCACGGCGGAAGGTGCGTAAGTCAGGCACAGTTCTTAATTCCGGGGGCAATTCGTTCCAGAGGACAGGGGCTCCCACGGAGAAGGCTCTCCCCCTGGGTGTCGCCCGTCGACATTGTCTAGCCAATGACACCTCCCTATGGGAGCATACTGGTCGGTGGGAGGCTCTCGGTGGCAGAAGGCGATCTTGTAAATTACACACAGTGATACCATTTCCCCCCCCAGAACTTCAAACTGGAGCACGTGTGTGCACATAAAGCATAACTATTGTGTTTAAAAGCGATGAAATTGTGTTCTCATTGAATCCGTAACAATGAAACGTCCAAATCTTAGGGTGGGGGGGGGAAAAACGGAGGGGAATTTCTTCCCTTAATTCTTTTTGATGGTATTGTGAAGCCCCGTTGGTCAAGTATGCATTGAGTTAAGAAACAGAACATTGGCCGAACTTTGCTTCGAATGCCAGTCAACTTCAGCGGATAATCCCGAGTGGTGCTATTAACAGTTTGAGCAAAGTGTCAGAATTGCAGTTTTTGTGCGATTTCACAACGTGTGGTTTCGAGTATCTCTGCAGTCACCGTGCCATAAAATCATTCACTATCGCACTTAAAGAAACCAACACACAAAAGCTATGAAACGTGGATGTGAAATTATCGAAACTGTTTTCATTTATAATTGTTGGCATCATCCCTGTGGACAGATCGCTTGTCATGGATTGTTACATACAACCCCCCAAATATTGCTACATCAGCTTCATTCCAAGATTGTATACAATGCATTGCACTTGTGTTATTTTTCTTCTTTGCGCCTTCTTTTCTGTTTTGTCCCTTAACTATATTTTCATTTTATTTTTTTTTATTTTCAAACATTTTAATAAAGTGATATTTAAAAAAAAAACTTGAGTTTTTCCATACAGGATAATCTTTTTGTATACATTTACCTTATGGTAAACCTTGTTGTATGTCATGAGATTTATTTACTAATTTATTTATTTATTGGATGTATATGCTGCCCATCTCCCAAAGGACTCAGGGCGACGTACAGCATAAGAAATGCATAATACAAAAGTTTAAAAGAGATGAAATAAAGAATCCAATAAGCAGTGAGCAATAAATTAGTTAACAATTTACACATTATGCTATAATTTATTTTATTTATTTATTTATCAAATTTATACCCCGCACCTTCTCCTAAAAAGGACCCAGGATGGCACACAGGCAATATTAAAAAACCATACATAATTACAAAAATACATTATTAAAAACTATTAAATTATATCCTGTGCTAAAACACTTATAAAACCCTATAAATTAAAATTTATACGAATAAAAGTCAGAAACGGGGGTTATGCTAGGCCGGCTTGTTGGAATAAGTGAGTTTTGAGGCGCTGGCGGAAAAGGTGGAGGTCCGAGGTGGTGCGTAGATCGGGGGCCAGGTCGTTCCAGAGGACTGAGCCCGCCACAGAGAAGGCCCTTCCCCTGGGCGTCGCCAACCGGCATTGCGTCGCCAACCGACAGTACCCGGAGAAGGCCCTCTCTGTGGGAGCGGATCGGTCGAAGGGATGTATGGGGCAGGAGGCGGTCTCGTATGTAGCTAGGCCCCGAGCCATGGAGCGATTTAAAGATGGTCGTCAGCACCTTGAAGCGCATTTATAAAATAAATTAAATTTGAAATTAAAATTAATAGATTATTTTGTTCCGGCCAGACCGGCTTGCTGGGTGTGCCGGAAGGACGGGAGGTCAGGAATTATGCGAAGCTCCGGGGGCAGCTCATTCCAGAGGGAAGGCGCTCCCACAGAGAAGGGTCTCCCCCTGGGGGTTGCCAGCCAACACTGTCTGGCTGATGGCACCTTGAGGAGGCCAACTCTGTGGGATCGTACTGGACGGAGGGAGGCTACCGGTGGCAGTAGATGGTCTTGCAAGTAACCTGGGCCCAAGCCATGGAGCGCGTTAAAGGTCATAATTAGTACCTTGAATCGCACCCGGAAAACAACCGGCAACCAGTGCAGGCTGCCTTAAAAGGGGTGTAACATGGGAGCACCTAGTTACCCCCATGATAACCCGCGATATATTCATTTGAGTGTTTGTTACTACTTTCAGTATAACTCACCATTTTTGTCTGTCCCAAAGATGCTTTTTCATGAGGCAACTGGACTTTTTTTGTTTTTTGTTTTCTTTTGAAGATGTTTCACTTTTCATCCAAGAAGCTTCTTCAGCTCTGACAAGGTAATGGGGAATGGAAGGATTTATACTCCTTGTAGACAGCTGGACATTTGCATCTTTTTAGAGGGTTGTTGAAGCACTTGGAGGATCACCTAAGTAATGCTAATGGTTCCGGTAGCCTGCAATTTTTCCTCTGGAAATCCATTCCTCCTCCCACACCATTCAAAGGGTGTTCATCCCAAATTGTATAGCTAAAGGTCTGCAGACATTCTCCATCATCCAGGTCATGGTTGCTCCTAAGATCCTTTTTCAGGAGGCAACTGGACATTCTTGTTTTTTTTTTTTCCCTTTTGAAGATGTTTCAATTCTCATCCAAGAAGCTTCTTAAGCTCTGACTAAATGGTGGGGAATGGAAGGATTTATATTTCTTGCAGACAGCTGGTCATTTGTATTCCTTTGGGGAGTCATTGAGGCCACTTGGAGATTTATATGTGTCCTCGGGGTCATCTTCAAAGGAGAAACCCCCCCAAGAAAGTCCAGTTGCCTGCTGAAAAAGCACTTTAGGACAACCATGGCCTGGATGACTGAGAATCTCTACAGATATTTCTCTCTTCATTTCCCAGGTTCTCCCACTGGTAAAACAAAGCTGAGCTGCAATCCAAGTCATTTAAAAAATCATGTTCCGTTCCGTAATAATTTATTATGTGAACACAGCTTATTAAAGGGGGAGGTGGGAGAGAGAAACCAGCTTTTATCAAGTGAAGCTAAATTCATTTGAACAATATTAGCTGCCATGGCACCTGTGGAAATGTAAGCAAACAGCCATTATAATTGATGCTACACATGTTGCTCATAATGAAACTTCTCATCTCATTTTTCACATGTATGTGAACTTTAATGAAAGCAAAGCAAGGGAACACAGAGAAAGTAAACAAGGGATGATTCCGGAATGTTTGGAAAAGGTATTAAACCTTCAATATTTGGAGAGCAAATTGGGTTTCCCTATTAGATTTGGTACTTGATATAATATGACGTGGGATGGGGTGGCTCAGTGGCTAAGACTCTAAGCTTGTAGATCAGAAGTTCGGCAATTAAGTGGTTCGAATCCCTAGTGCCATGTAACGGAGTGAGCTCCCATGACTTGTCCCAGCTTTTTCCAACCTAGCGGTTTGTAAGCATGTAAAAAAATGCAAGTAGAAAATATAGGGACCACCTTTAGTGGGAAGGTAACAGCGTTCCGTGCGCCTTTGGTGTTTAGTCACGTTGGCCACATGACCACGGAGACATCTTCGGACAGCGCTGTCTCTTCAGCTTTGAAACCGGAGATGAGCACTGCCCCCTAGAGTCAGGAACCACTAGCACTGATGTGCAAGGGGAATCTTTACCTTTACCTTATAATATGATACTTGCTTAAGAAAACTCGTCCAATGAACATATGTGGTCCTTATTGCAAAAAAATCAAAGGTGTTAGAAATTCTGTTTTGTACAGCCCTACAAATCAAAATAAAGTGTACAGTCACCATGAGCTTTACTGCTTAATGGTCTCAACTAAACACAAAAAAAGCTCTCCTCGTAACATTAAAAAACCCCATCAATTATAACCATAGATGCAAAATAAACACTGCCGTCTACTGGCTGGATAATTCTGTAGTTGTTGCTATACAAAAATGCATTCTAACATGTTTAGAATAATTCCTTCCTTCCTTCCTTCCTTCCTTCCTTCCTTCCTTCCTTCCTTCCTTCCTTCCTTCCTTCCTTCTTTCTTTCCTTTCTTAACTTATATGGCTGCCAAGCTCACTCTCAATGACTGGGTAGTTTACCAGGATAAAAATCCAATACAATAACAATAAAAAACCAATAACCACCCACCCACCAAGCAATAACAATCACAAAGAGTAATTTAATAGGGTTCATCCCACCTTGGGGTTCCCAGGTTTTCTGGCAAAATCACATCTTTAGGGCCCTGCAAAAAAGTTTCAAAATGGGAGCCAATCATATCTCTGCAGGGGTGATGTTCCAGAGGGAGGGAGCAAACACGGAGAAGGCCCTTCTTCTTGATCCCGCTGTTAGGCCTTATGGTGTTTTCTACTTCAAGGTTTCAATTCCTGTCTTCAGGAAGATGATCAAACCTTTATACCATTAGAGTAGATGAAAAAGACGAAGCTGATTTATGCAGAAACTACACAACAGAAATAGAAATATATTTTCTGCACTGGGTTTTTCTAAAATTATAATGGAGGATGCCTTACTGAATAGCCAATGGGACATTCATAACATACCTATTAATTTGTAGATAAAAGTAATGCAAAATATGTAGTTCAATTAACATTCCCAGTGGCTGGAGAGAAAAAATAGAATTTCTATCTTGTTTTCATTTTTATTGTAATTGCTACTGAGATTTAATTAAAGAAAACAAACAAACAACCTGGGTCTTTTTATCCAGGTATAATACCTGGAGGATTGAGGCAAGAACAAAAAAGCAGTATAATTAGCAAAACCTCTCGACACAACCAAGTATAGCATTATTCTTCCCTTTTACAAGTTTGTCCTCAAAATATATAGGCTGAAGTTGCTGATAAAGGAAGCAAAATCTATCTCTTGGCCCATCAACTGATATCTTCAGGAACAGATCTAGATTTGTCCTTCATGCTGGTTCCATTTTTTAAATTTATTTTTTCCATGCAACTCCATGGAAGCCATTACCATCTCTCTCTCTATATATTGTTCTGTTTGTGTGTGTGTGTGTGTGTGTGTGTGTGTGTGTGTGTGTGTGAGTGAGTGCACATACATACACACACACTCACATGTGCCCACACATGCGGGTTCGAGAATAACTGTGAGGGGTAAGACACCCCCCCCAACACTCCTCAGGTTCTATTAAGATACAGCATATTGTGCCTTAAAATGGCTTCTACTGTACAGCGCAGTGGAGTTGCCATGGTAATAGCTTCACAATACTCCACAAGGGGGCTCCCTGTGGTAAGGGAAAAAATCCAACATTAAAAATTACATTGATCCAGACATTTTCAACAATGCTTTGATTATTCTTGAGGAAAAATGTATGGCCATGATCAATAAAACATTACTGCAACTTGGCCTGCCTGCATCTCCAACATGATGTACTTCACGCAGATTGCATGCAAGAAAAGAACTACAATGATGAACAACTTCCTGTCTAATACAGGATTGGGATAAATAAATACCTGGGCAATCCTGGATTATCAGCTAGTTGACAATAATGTCCACCAAGGATAACCAACCTCCATTTTGAAGATGCTGTAGAAGATTCTGAGGGATTATCGGTGCTCTCTGAACTTGGTGGTTTTCTTGCAGACGTTTCATTACCGAACTAAGTAACATGATCAGTGCTAGTGTAGCGCAGGCCATGATGTTGTTACGTAGTTTGGGTAATGAAATGTCTGCGAGAAAACCACCAGGCTCAGAGAGTAAGAAAAACACCTCATAGAACAATTAATCAGTGGAACAAGTTGCCTCCCAAAGTTGTGAATGCTCCAACCCTGGAAGTTTTTAAGAAGATGTTGGATATCCATTTGTAGTGTAGGGTTTCCTGCCTAGTCAGGGGGTTAGACTAGAAGACCTCCAAGGTCCCTTCCAGGTATTCTATTCTATTCTATTCTATTCTATTCTATTCTATTCTATTCTATTCTATTCTATTCATTTTCTATATTCTCTTCTCTTATTCTCTTCTGTTCTGTTCCGTTTATTTTCTATATTCTCCTCTCTTGTTCTATTCTATTCCATTCATTTACTGTATTCTCTTATCTCATTCTATTCTATTCTATTCTATTCTATTCATTTTCTATATTCTCTTCTCTTATTCTCTTCTGTTCTGTTCCATTTATTTTCTATATCCTCTTCTCTTCTCTTCTTTTCTTTTTTTCTTTTTCTTTTTTTTAATCATATTTGTATACCACCCTATCTCCCTGAAGGGACTCAGGGCGGTGCACAGAAGTATAAAAGCAATACATTCAAAACAATTTAAAATAAATTAAATTAGGGTCTGTGCTAAAAAATTTGTTTAAAACATCCGAATCAGTTAAGACTATACCCATTAAAACTATGCCAGGCTGGCCACTTGAAATAGATGTGTCTTTAATGCCCGGCAGAAGAGGCGTAGGTCCGAGATGGTACGAAGGTCGGAAGGGTAGGTCGTTCCAGAGAGCAGGCCCTGCCACAGAGAAGGCTCTCCCCCTGGGGGCCACCCGTCGGCATTGTCCGGCAGATGGTACCCTGAAGAGGCCCACTCTGTGGGAGCGGACAGCTCTAAGGGAGGTATGTGGTAGGAGGCAGTCCTGCAGGTAACCAGGTCCCATGCCATGGAGTGCTTTAAAGATCGTTACTAGCACCTTGAAGCGCACCCAGAAGGCCACAGGCAGCCACTGCAGCTTGCGCAGGAGAGGTGTTACATGGGAGTATCAAGAAACTCCCAAAATCCCCCGCGCGGCTGCATTCTGAACTAGCTGGAGCCTCCGGATGCACCTCAAGGGGAGTCCCATGTAGAGAGCGTTACAGTAGTCCAGGCGGGAGGTGACGAACACTTGAGTGACCGTGCGTAAGGTCTAGATCTAGATAGGGGCACAACTGGCATATCAGGTAGACCTGATAAAAAGCCCCCCTGGTCACGGCTGTCACATGGTCGTCTATTCCATTCTATTCTATTCTATTCTATTCTAGTCTAGTCTATTCTTCTCAATCCCAAGCTACAAATATTTTTCCTTTATTGGCAGAAGATTCCATTCCATTTAGATTCTCACTACTAAGGAGTCTATCTTTAGTTCTATTAAAGAGCTAGGTACCTTCAGAGTTATGCATTCTTTCTCCATATCCAGCATCACCCTTTGAAGTTGCTTAAATCATTCTTTCAAAGCAAAACAGAACTTTACAGTCTGGCTATAAACTTCATGTCTGAGTTTATCTCCAGATCGCATGTCACTAAAAGGGAGCTTTCTCTATTTTCTCACTTGCTCTTAAATTGCCACAAAGGGGGGAAAAAACCTGACCTTTTGCACTATGCACTTCTTGATGTGCACGAGAGCCTTAGGCACAAATGGAAAACACTCAGAATTCACCATTGGGAGCTATATGTAAAAGCTGATAGCTGGCCCTTTCTAATAGAAAGTGTGTGTTTTTTGAAACATTTACCATTAAGCTATTTCAAAGAAACTCTTTCTACCAAAATTCAGTGATGTACTAGGAATATACCCTGGACATATTTCTTTTTTAAACTGAGCAGAGATGAACTATCTTTCAGAATGCACAAATTATCTCTAGGTAGCCTTAATATAATGATAAAGTTTTCTTAATGTGCAACTTTCTTCAATGTTTAATACAGCGTGGCAAAGTATTATTTGTTTTTAATGCCAATGAATTGAACAATTCAGGGAAGAAATTATTACCTTTGGACTAGAACAAAAACACAACCCTAGGGGGAAAAAGACAAAATAATTCAATATTTAGGAATATATCAAGCGAGGCTTACTAATGTAACTTTCAGGTTCCAATCTCTTGAGGCTTTGCTTCAGAATATTATTTTTATTCCTTTTCTTTACTTTTGGGTTTATTTATGTGACCGTGACAATTAAGATTTGATTGGAACAGATTGGAATATTCTCTCTTCCTTAAAATAAAGGAATTTTGTATTGAGGGTGGTGAGAAAAAATCTGCATGTATAAGGCTTGCATATTTCCATTTGTTGATATGTGCAGCAGTGCATTGCTGTTTAGAGAGCAAAAATATTGAGGTAATCTGTAGTATTTTTTTAAAAAAAATAGAACATTTACTGAAAATCAGGGGAAAAGGAATTGTAGAAAGTATTTTTTTGAGAAACTCAAAAAAACTCAGTGAAGTGTTTTGATTCTTGTGTAATCTTTCCATAGACTGCTCAAAGATTACTACCAATTGTAATTTTGTTGTGATGGAAACAGCACACCCTTTAAATATGTGACAAATTATTGCATGAACTGTATTTCACTGAGTTCATTTCAATTTATAACTAAGTCCATTAAAATTTGGCTCCATCTACCTCTTTGCTGGAAACTGCCCCATCTATTGTTGAAACACAGTTTTCTATATAACCCTCAGATGGTAGGAAATGATGAAAGAAGTAACCAGTTTTAAGCCATGCATTAGTGTCATCCAGTGGTGGGTTCCGGATCCCGTTGTAACCAATAAGGTGCAAGGGGGCCCGGCATCTCCCACATGCATGCATGCAGCATGCGTACACATGTGGGCTTGGCGTGCAGGCGCCATACACTCCGTGTGAGTACGTGGAAACACCGAAGAGCTTCTGTTCATTGTTTGCAGGGAAACAGAAGCTCACAAAAGGGATGCCATGGAGATCTAAACTGGAGCGATGACTCGCGTGATAGCAGAGAGGGCTCTGCATGCCACATTTGGCACGCGTGTCACAGCTTCGACATCATGGAACTAGGATCAAGGTTACTTTATGCTGACTTTTATGTTGAATTTTTTTCTTAACATCTAAGCTACCTTCTCCAAGATATTGTCTTCCAGCTGTTTGCAGTCACAGTTTTCAGAAGTGGCCATGCATTCCAAAATATTTAGAGAAAATATTCAGAAGTGGCCATGCATTCCAAAATATTTAGAAATATAAGAAAAATGAGATGAATATTTACTGAAATTGATTTTTTTTTGTTTTCTTTGTCTCGGATTTCTTTAAAAAAAATCTCCATCCTGCTTACCAAGAACGGATTAAATTTTGAGAAAATGAACCAAATGGCATTCTTACCCACTCATGTCTTAAGTCAGTGATAGTCAACTTGGTCCCTACTGCCCACTAGTTACTTTATCCAGCTTTCATGGTGGGCGGTAGGGGTTTTGTCTGATACTGAAGCACTTTTCTTTTTTAAATTTAATTGACTTCCCTATTTTATAAATCACAATTACTGTGGAACCGATGAGCGGTTAGAAAATTTTACTACTAACAGAGATACAAAAGTGGGCAGTAGGTATAAAAAGGTTGACTACCCCTGATCTATCTCAATCTATTATCTCTCTCTCTCTCATCCATCCATCCATCCATCCATCCATCCATCCATCCATCCATCCATCCATCCATCCTTCCATCCATCCATCCATCCATCCATCTATCTATCTATCTATCTATCTATCTATCTAGACTTATCTTTTCCAACAGGCCAGCCTGGCCTAACCTACCTTCCAGCCTTTTTAGTCTGATCATCTAAATTGTTTTAATTGGGTTTTTTAAGGGGTTAGTTTTTAGGATTTTAGCTTTTTAGCGCAGGGATAAATTGTTTAATTTGATTTTATGATGTATTTATATTTGTACGTTTTTAACTCCCCTGTGCACCACCCCGAGTCCCTTCGGGGAGAGGGAGCGGTCTACAAATTACATTTTATTTTTATTTTTATTTTTATTTTTATTTTTATTTTTATTTTTATTTTTATTTTTATTTTTATTTTTATTTTTATTTTTATTTTTATTTTTATTTTTATTTTTATTTTTATTTTTATTTTTATTTTTATTTTTATTTTTATTTTTATTTTTATTATTGTTGTTGTTGTTGTTGTTGTTGTTATTATTATTATTATTATTATTATTATTATTATTATTATTATTATTATTATTATTATTATTTCTCTCTCTCTCTCTCTCTCTCTCTCTCTCTCTCTCTCTCTCTCTCTCTCTCTCTCTATCTATCTATCTATCTATCTATCTATCTATCTCAGTGGTAGTCAACCTGGTCTCTACCTCCCACTAGTGGGCATTCCAGCTTTCATGGTGGGCGGCAGGGGTTTTGTCTGATACTGAAGCACTTTCTTTTTCTTTTTTTAATTGATTTCCCTATTTTATAAATCACCCTTCCTGTGGAACCGGTGGGCGGTTAGAAAATTTTACTACTAACAGAGATACAAAAGTGGGCGGTAGGTATAAAAAGGTCGACTACCCCTGTCTTCAGCTTTCACCAAATCACATTGCCACCAATAGGCTACCGTATTGCATACCCTAAGAGGGTAGGATATTTCTGGAGCAGACTGGAAATTCTATTCTGGATGGAATAGAGCATTCCTTTCTATCCACGAATGTTGTGTGTATAAATCCAACTGACTGCGTAGTCCTCCTTTAAAACTGGCAGTGTTACCATTATTCCTCGGATGCTTTTTGCTGATGCCCACCGAATCTGCTTAACTCCTGCTGCTCTTTAACTTCAGGTAATCTCAGGATTGTCAAGAAGAACAAATAACTTCTAAGATACCTGAAGAGCCTTAAAGTCTTAGACCCCCATGAAATAGTTCTCTGTTCTTATTTACGATACTCTCAGACGCTGAAACCGCTTTCAAAAATTATGGCAAATATTCCGGTTACTGAAAAATTACCTCACGGAATAGATGCAGATCCTCGTTTCCTTTTAGCTTCCGTTAGTTTTTCAGCTGCTCTCATTACAACGAAGGAGAAAAACGCACACAGCAGATGTGGTTCATCAGCAGATTAAAATAAATAGGTAAAATAGACACAAGTGCAGGGGAAGTACCCCTTGGGTAGCGAGCTACATGATCTAAGGCGAAAGGCAGAATCATAATAATGACTCATTCTGTTCGCTGTTGCAGGAATTGCTTCTATATATGCATAGCTTGTAGTAATTCAGTATAACAGAGTAACAGAATTGGTAGGAACTGGTAGTAAATTGGGAGTAATACCACATCTTTCTTTCTTTGTTTTTCTTTTCTTTTCTTCTTCTTCCTTTAGACAATTTGCTTGGCACTTTGAATAATCTGCCTTTTTAATTATGCATGCAAATCAGACTCAACTACTACACAATACGCTTTAAGTGACAACATGCTAAATATTAAAAAGGAAAGTTTTTTTAAAAAGTAAATTTCTACTTCAAGCAACTGACTAATGTGAACAAGGGTGTGCGTGTATATAAACCTATAATTTCATAATAATGTAGAATTAAATTTGACTCAGATTTAGACAGAATAAAATCTTGACTTCCATCTTTGCATTGGAAATCTGCAGAAATAGGAGTCTGGCGAAGGCTCTGATGAGGGCTCTGCTTCGGGGGCAGAGAGGGGGCCAGAGCCATCTAACAGTTATCAGGTGCCTTCGGAGTCAGACATCAGTGAGGCAGCCGAACAGCTGGAGCCTGTTCCCAATGTGCGTATGCACAGAGTGGCTAGACGAAGGGAACAGGTAAGGAACAGGGGTGAGCTTGGGAGTCAGGCCACAGGTGGACAGTGAATGGCCCCTCCCATAGGGAACAAAAGAGGAGCGACAGGGGAGTGGAGTTTGCAGGAGAAAATCAGTTCATTCCTGCCTTCTTGCCAAGTATGGCGGCATCTGAAAGTTCTCAGCCTGGCCCCTCTCCAAGCCTGATAAAGGTCAATAATTGCGAACTGTTCTTGAAAGACTGTGGGTCAGCACTTTGCTGGAGAGGAATTAACTGTCAATTAAATAAAAGGGGTTTATCGGGACAAGGACTCAGCTTCGTGCTGCTGGGGAAGCCTAAGTCAGAACAGTATTTTCACATTAGACTTTACTTCTTGAAACCACAGTGAAACCACCGAGTGGCTGTGGTTTCCAGCTGCCCGATTCAACCAGCTGACCCCATCGCTGGCCATAGGGGGCGAACATCTTGCCCCTGTGGATGGGGTGCGCAACTTGGGTGTCCTCCTGGATGCCCGGCTGTCCATGGAAGATCAAGTGACAGCCGTGGCCAGGAGGGCGTTTTACCAGGTTCGCCTGGTTCGCCAGTTGCGCCCCCTATTGGATCGGGACGCCCTTTGCACGGTCACTCATGCTCTCGTGACATCCCGACTGGACTATTGTAACTCTCTCTACATGGGGCTCCCCTTGAGGTGCACCCGAAGACTTCAGCTGGTCCAGAATGCAGCCGCGCGGGCAATAATGGGTACCGCAAGGTTTACCCATGTAACACCGCTCTTGCGCGAGCTGCACTGGCTACCTGTCATCTTTCGGGTGCGCTTCAAGGTGCTAGTTCTCATCTTTAAAGCGCTCCATGGCTCGGGACCTAGCTATCTGCGGGATCGGATTCTGCCCCATACATCTTCCCGGCCGATTCGCTCCCACAGAGAGGGACTTCTCCGGGTGCCGTCCACTAGACTTTGTCAGTGGGCGACGCCCAGGGGAAGGGCCTTCTCTGTGGCGGGCCCAGCCCTCTGGAACGACCTTCCCCCTGACATTAGAACAACTACGGACCTCCGCTCCTTCCGTCAGAAATTAAAAACTCACTTTTTCTGCTTGGCCGGCCTAGGTTAGTCTCTACCTCAGGGCTTAGGGAATGTTAATTTTAAAAATGGGGATTTTAGTGCAGGGACAGTTGATTTAATCTGTTTTTATTGTATTTATTTATGTATATATTTTATGTTGTTTTAATTTTCCCTGTGCACCGCTGCGAGTCCCCCTGGGGAGAGGACGCGGTATAGAAAAATAAAATCTACCTAAATCTATCTATCACTGCCATCATGATACCGACCATAAGTTGGGTGAATCAATAACGCCCTTTCAAAAGCTCTTAGCACAGGAAGTCAAACCTGGGCAAGATGTTTTGTTGGAGCAGGGCATAAAAAGACCAACCTGTTTTTGCATCTAAACCAGTGTTTCCCAACCTTTGGCGACTTGAAAAAGTCCGGATTTCAACTCCCAGAATTCCCAAGCCAGCGAATGCTGGCTGGGGAATTCTGGGAGTTGAAGTCCGGACATCTTCAAGTCGCCAAAGGTTGGGAAACACTGATCTATATTATTTAATATATTTTTAAATATATATTTCATGTATTTTTATATTTTATATCACTGATTTTATTGCTGCCTGTACACCGCCCTGAGTCTCGGAAGGGAGAAGGGCGGTATAGAAATAAATTAAATTAAATTAAATTAAATTAAATTAAATTAAATTAAATTAAATTAAATTAAATTAAATTAAATTAAATTAAATTAAATTAAATTAAATTAAATTAAATTAAATTAAATTAAATTAAATTAAATTAAATTAAATTAAATTAAATTAAATTAAATTAAATTAAATTAAATTAAATTAAATTAAATTAAATTAAATTAAATTAAATTAAATTAAATTAAATTAAATTAAATTAAATTAAATTAAATTAAATTAAATTAAATTAAATTAAATTAAATTAAATTAAATTAAATTAAATTAAATTAAATTAAATTAACAAAAGTGTGCTATCTGGTAGAGCCAGAGAAGGAAAGGATCATCTGTCTCGTTTGCTCCTACCTGCCAAACAAATGGCTTTGAAATATTCATGGCTTGCATTGTTCTGTCAAGCACCCGGCATCCTTGTTAACATTTTGCGATAATTTAGGGCAGATTTCATAAGCGCAACTATTAAATATTGATGACTAATGTTCATTACTTAAAAAGCGCTTCACATACCCATCCCTGGTTTAATTATTAACACGGAGAGTTTGGATGGACCTTGTTTTTATCGCTCTGCACTTCTGAAAATTAACTTCTCATCTATTTTGGTATTAATATCCCTAGATGCCAAGCTGACCTAAGAGGAAATGTAAATCAGAATGGACTCAATTAGATTAACTCTTCAAATGCAACATCAACGGAAGACATGGGGAACTGGAAAACCCAATTAGGGCTGCCTGCAATTGTAGCCATCTTGCCTTCCTCCATTTCCTTGGAATGCAATTCCCATTAGTTCCATTCTGACTTAGAAACATCAGAAAAACAAGAAATTCTAGAGGCGTAGAGGCACTAGCAACAAAGGCAGGGACTCAGGAACATGGTTCTTCTCTAATACGTAAAGGTAAAGGTTCCCCCGCACATTTGTCCTAGTCATTCCTGACTCTAGGGAGTGGTGCTCATCTCTGTTTCAAAGTCGAAGAGCCAGCGCTGTCCGAAGACGTCTCCGTGGTCATGTGGCCGGCATGACTAAATGCCGAAGGCGCACGGAATGCTGTTAACTTCCCATCAAAGGTTGTTCTTGTTTTTCTACTAGCATTTTTTTTATGTGCTTTCAAACTGCTAGGTTGGCAGAAGCTGGCACAAATAATGGGAGCTCACTCCGTTATGCAGGACTAGGGATTTGAACTGCCAAACTGCCGACCTTCTGTTTGACGAGCTCAGCGTCTTTGCCACCGAGCCCTTCTTCCGTGATGGGCCATGTGAAATCTGCAATCAAGTGAATTATGTTCTAGTATCTGAAATGTGGCATGTCTTTTCTTAAAGCATATTATGAGCTGATCATTTACAGGAATTCATTTTCATTTGCATGCTTTAAAAAAAAACTAAGCAAAAGGGAAGATCCTCATGAGATAAGAGTATTTAGATTGGTCTTTGTTTGTAAATGTATAGTATTTCTTTACTTTAAAATGTGGTCAACAAAGCTGTCACAGCTGATAGATCCCTGGCTATTTCAATTTACAAAAAATAAAATAGAGGAGAAAAGAGGGGAGGGGAGGCGAAATAGGAGGAGAGGAGAGGAGAGGAGAGAAGATATGGAAGGGAAGAGGAGAGGAGGGATGAAAGGAAAGAGGAGAGGAGAGAAGGGAAGGGAAGAGAAGAGAAGATGAGAAGGGAAGAGAAGATGAGAGATGAAGGGAAGGGAAGAGAAGAGAAAGGGAAGAGAAAGGAGAGGAGAGGAGGAGAGGAGAGGAGAGGAGAAGAGAAGAGAAGAGGAGGGGAGGGGAGGGGAGGGGAGGAGAGGAGAAGAAGAGAAGAGAAGATATGGAAGGGAAGAGAAGAGAAGATGAGAAGAGAAGAGAAGATGAGAGATGAAGGAAAGGGAAGAGAAGAGAAAGGGAAGAGAAAGGAGAGAAGGAGAGGAGAGGAGAGGGGAGGAGAGGAGAGGAGAAGAGGAGGGGAGGGGAGAAGGGAAGGGAAGAGAAGATATGGAAGGGAAGAGAAGAGAAGAGAAAGGGAAGAGAAAGGAGAGGAGAAGAGAGGAGGAGAGGAGAAGAGAGAAGAGAAGAGAAGAGAAGAGAAGAGAAAAGAAGAGAAGAGAAAATATTGTGGAGCTGTCATTGCTCCAGAGAGGTTCATTGGTCAAATTTGGAGGTGTGTGTGTGTGTGTGTGTGTATCTAGTTCTAACTGCAACAGAATGATGTTTATTCTTTAATTGCAATTGTCCACAAAATAGCAGCCTATCTCAGGGCAAGTTATAAAGAGTTGAAGAAGCCCAGTGCTATGAAATTGTATGTTAATCATAGCACACAGGCTAGAATTCTCAACCCTATTTTAATTCAGAATGACTGGTTGGATTCATCTGGATGCAATTCTCAGCACCAAAAAGATCAATGGTGGATGTTGGCCATCTTTGATCTTTCTCTCTTCAGAGCATAAATCCATGGGAACTTCATTTGTTTTTGCACTTGTATTTCAAATCAATACGTTTAACATTGATTTTTGTTATCTTTGCTTTACCGACATGCTCTTTTTTTCTTTTCTTTTTCTTTTTTTAATGCTCCAAGAAAACTCCAACACAGAACTGAAGAAGCCTTTTTGCCATTTCTTCAAGTAGCAGGAATATTGCCAAAGAAAGGCAAATAAATAAAATATAAGAAATGCAGACTAAATCCAATTAAATAGAGACTCTCTCACAGTTTGCTACAAAGGTTGGAACTTGTTTTCCATTTTCATGATAATCTTTAACTGAATGTAACCAAACAGATGATGGAATCATCTTACAAGCACATCGATGAGGATTTCTATGCTCATTTCCCAAGTGAGACGTTCCTGCTTTCTCATTTTTTTCTCCGACAGCGCCATAAATTTAGCAGTGGGTTTGAAGCACTGTTCAGATCATTTCCCAATATCTTTTATTTCTAACCTGCTGTTTTAAGATAATATAAGCCCTATTCATGCATTTAACTGACCACATTGAAGGCTCCACCTGGAGAAAGAATAGTGCACACAGAAGTCCTGTGTCTCGCTCTCTGAAATATCCCTGTATTAAAGAAGATGTATATTTATTTATTCATTTATTTTTCACATTTGTAACCCGCACCCATCTCACCACAAAGGGACTCGGGGCATCGAACAGAGATTTAAAATAAATATACATAAATACAAAATATTATTAAATAATAACTAAATTAAATCAATACCCTGCTTAAAATAAAATTTAAATTCAAAAACTCATAAATTAAAATTTTGATTTGTTATAAAAACAATGGGTGTGGAGTAGATCATGCTAGGCCGGCCAGGTGAAAATAGTAAGTTTTTAAGTGCCGGCGAAACAAGCGGAGGTCTGTGATGGAACGGAGATTCCATTCCAGAGGGTAGGGCCCACCATAGAGAAGGCCCTTCCCCTGGGAGCCGCCAACCGGCATTGCCCGGTCGATGGCACCCGGAGAAGACCCTCTCCCTGGGAGCGAGTCGGTCGAAGGGATGTATGGGGTAGTAGATGGTCTCGAAGGTAGCTAGGCCCCGTGCCATGGAGCACCTTGAATATGGTCATCAAAACCTTGTAACGCACCCGGTAGGTCACAGGTAGCCAGTGCAGCTCGCGCAGGAGTGGTGTTATGTGGGAATGTCTTGAGATTCCCATGATCACCTGCACAGCTGCATTCTGGACCAACTGTAACCTCCGAGTGCATCTCAAGGGGAGTCCCATGTAGAGAGCGTTACAGTAGTCCAGACGAGAAGTCACGAGTGCTTGAGTGACTGTGCGAAGGGCCTCCTGGTCCAGTAAGGAGCGCAATTGTCAGACCAGGCGAACCTGGTAAAATGCCCCCCTGGCCACAGCCGCCACCTGATCCTCCAGGGACAACTGGGAATCCAGGAGGACTCCTAAATTGCGCACTCTATCCATGGGGGCCAAATTTTCACCCCCCATGGCCAGCGATGGTGTCAACTGGCTAAACCGAGAAGCAGTTATATATATATAGCACTAGCAATAGCACTTAGACTTCATAGTGCTTTTATAGCCCACTCTAAGCCACTTTACAGAGTCACCATATTGCCCCCAACAATCTGGGTCCTCATTTTATTGACCTTGGAAGGATGGGAGGCGGAATCAACCTTCAGCTGGTCAGAATCGAACTGCTGGCAGTCGACAGAATCAGCCTGCAGTACTGCATTCTAACCCCTGCGCCACCCCAGCTCAACTATTCATGATGAACCATCTGTTCACCATTTAATTTAATATTAGACTTATAAACCGCCCCCTCTCCCGAAGGGACTCGGGGCGGTGTACAGGGGAAAAAATTAAAATGATGAGTATCCATTCATGAACTGCGCAACAGTGGACAACCATTTAGATACAGTATGAGCCAGCAGTGTGCAGCAGCTGCCAAAAAAGCCAACACAGTTCACGTGAAGTGTTAATACCACTTTATAAGGCCTTAGTAAAGTCACACTTGGAATACAGCATCCGGTTTTGGTCACCACGATGTAAAAAAGATGTGGAGACTCTAGAAAGAGTTCAGAGTTCAGAGAAGAGCAACAAAGATGATTAGGGGACTGGAGACTAAAACATATTTGGAACGGTTGTAGGAACTGGGTAGGTCTTGTTTAATGAAAAGAAGAACTAGGGGAGACATGATAGCAAGTGTTCCAGTATCTCAGGGGCTTCCACAAAGAAGTGGGAGTCAACCTATTCTCCAAAGCACCTGAGGGCAGGACAAGAAGCAATGGGTGGAAACTCATCAAGAAGAGAAGCAACTTAGAAATGAGGATAATTTTTCTGACAATTAGAACAATTAATCAGTGGAAATGTTTGCCTCCAGAAGTTGTGAATTCTAGAAGTTTTTAAGAAGAGATTGAACAACCATTCATCTGAAATGATATTGGGCCGTGTTAGCAAACCTATGGCACAGATTGTTGGGGGTGATAGGCTGACTTTCTAAACCAATTAGAGAGGGCTGTAAAGCACTGGGAAGCGGTATATAAGTCAAAGTGCCATTGCTATTCAAAGTGTGATGATAGAAGCATCCAAGTTCTGTAATTGGGCATCACGCCCAACTTCCTGTTTTATTCCATTACCAGCCATTATTCTGCACATTTGGGTTTGAGGTTTTTTTTTTTTAATGATGTCAGGAACCTTAATTGAGCTGGAAATGTGCTTCTGTTCTGGGATTTGAAAAGCACAGTGCAAACCAGTTTCTTTATTTTTTCCCTTTAGATCTCCCCTGTGTACCTCTTAAAATCCTCAAAAAGAGAGTTGCCAGCTTGAAACCCACTGATGATCAATATTAATGATTCATCTGTAACGCCATTGCTGTCTGAAGCTTACAACAAAAGACAAACAGAAAGTACAGTTGACTGAATTAACAAGAAAGAGATATAAAGTCAATTCTGAAAGTGGATCTTGCCATTTTATATATATATAATTGTTTCCACAACACCCTGTTAGGGCCCCAATAAAGGGAGGAAGCACACTGTTTCCTTTTCTGCCTTTCGGCCCATCACCAGAGACCATCTAGACAGAAA
Organism: Rhabdophis nuchalis; assembly: GCA_039707465.1. Lineage (NCBI taxonomy): Eukaryota > Metazoa > Chordata > Lepidosauria > Squamata > Natricidae > Rhabdophis > Rhabdophis nuchalis. The sequence goes on along the minus strand of CM077651.1, from coordinate 8,391,197 downwards.
GCTATGAGTTCCGTTGTGTGATTTTTTTTTAAGGATAGATCTATTTTGAGCTTTTTAGCTCTCATCAGCTAGCCATACCCTTACTGGGATACAGCCCTGGTTCGAATCCCAGTAATGGTATGGCTAGCTGATGAGAGCTAAAAAGCTCGAAATAGATCTATCCTAGTCTCCGTGACTTATTTATTGATCAGCTCAAAAACATAACATAATATATATATATATATAATTATATATATATAATCTACGAAAACATATATATATATATGTGTGTGTGTGTGTGTGTGTGTGTATCTATGAAAACATATATATACATACATACATACATATATATGTATGTATACATATATATACATACATATATACATATATACATACATACATACATACATACATACATACATACATACATACATACATATGTAGGTCTTTGGTTGTTCGGGTTTTCTCCCGCGTAGAATTGGAAGTATCTTCACGACGTTTCGATGAAATCTCATTCATCATCTTCAGGCTGGTGCTTCCGGCTTGGTGCTTCCAGGAGCTATATATATATATATGAAGTGGATATTTTGTTACAGCTTCCTGTTAGGCCTATTTTTAAGGGAGGAGACAAACTTGTCATCCTTCTCTGTCCTTCGACTCAACCTAGAGACCATCCAGACAGAGACCTATTAAATTGCTGCTGTCTTTTTAGATATGTGTTAAATTTCTTTTAAGGGATGATTAATAATAATTAATTAAGAGACCAGGATGGATCCATTTCGGGCTCCTTAGCCCTCGTCAGCTGGCCATACTTCCCTACAGGGATTTGAACTGGTGCTCTCCAGCATTCGAAGCAGGCTTCCCTAGTGGACGGCACCCAGAGCGAATCGGCCGAAGGGATGTGTGGGAGCGAATCAGCCGAAGGGATGTATGGGGCAGGATACGATCCCGCAAATAACTAGGTCCTATCCCATGGAGCGCTTTAAGGGTGGTAACCAACACCTTGAAGCACACCCAAAAGGCCACAGGTAGCCAGTGCAGCTCGCACAGGAGCGGTGTTAGATGGGAGTACCTGGTAGCTCCCCAAACTGGCCACGTGGCCGTGTTCTGGACCAGCTGTAGCCTTCGGGTACACCTCAAGGGGAGCCCCATGTAGAGAGCTCCCTCCCTCCTTCCCTCCCTCCTTGCACCCGCCTGCATGACTATCCGCCTTTCTGCTTTCCTTCTATCCCTCCCTTCTTTCTATTTCTCATTCCTTCCTTCCTTCCCGCTCCCTCCCTACCTGTACCCACCTACCTACCCTTACCCTAACCCTGCCTTATTTTCTTTCGTGCACTGTTATTTTATTACAGTGAAGCTTCTTACAAATGGTGAAGTCGCCTGGTGCTTTCTCAGTTCCAGGAAGGACATGGGGAATCCAGGGTAGGAAATGAAAAAGAAAATGCAACATGTTCCCCCCTCCCCCAATGAGGAAAAATAGATCAGTGAAAATGTGACCACAGGGATGTCATCCTTGCCATCCTTTGAGCCATTCTGATCCCAAGGAAGACAAGATAACAATAATAATTAATAATTTTTTAATTTATAACCCGCTCTCTCTCTCCGAAGGGACTCGAGGCGGGGCACAGGGAATTAAAAATACAAATAAAAACCACAAACAAAGTACAATGTTAAAACGAATTAAACTAACCCTGCGCTAAAATCCCATATAAAAACTAAAACTAAGCTCTAAAAACCCCTAAAAACAGTTTAATTACCCCAGGCCGGCCAAGCAGAAGAAGTGTGTTTTTAATTTTTGACGGAAGGAGCGGAGGTCCGTGGTTGTTCTGATTTCGGGGGGAAGGTCGTTCCAGAGGGTCGGGCCCGCCACAGAGAAGGCCCTTCCCCTGGGTGTTGCCCGCTGGCAGAGCCTGGTGGACGGCACCCGGAGAAGTCCCTCTCTGTGGGAGCGAATTGGCCGCAGGGATGTATGGGGCAGGATAGAAACAGGCTTAGATGGAGAAGAACAACGGTGCCAATTACATTCTTGCCAAACTTGCCGCCTTGCTAGGATTCTTCTGTTTACTGCAGAAATCTAGCAGGGAAGATTTCCATGAATATTCATACACATTTTACTGACATCGACTTTAGCATATGGATTTTTATATTCTTTTTTTTTTTTTAGTATGCTGATTTTATTGCATTTTTTCCCCTCCTCCTCTAAGGAAGAAGAAAGCATTTTTGCACATACTTTTTCTCTACAAAACACATTCGGTGCTTATTTGCCTCAACTGCCTTTAGGTGGTCATCAACCCGGAATGCATAAATTAGCACATGAGTCCATTCTGACTTCTTTTATATCTGATTTGATGAATCTTCTTTTCATCTGCATCTGAAACGTTGCCTCCATTTGACTGGAGCACATTCCTTCCTTGCCCCTTGCCTGGCAAAACCTCCCTGTTTGGTCTAATTCAGGGGTGTCCAAACTTGGGAACTTTAAGACTTGTGGACTTCAACTCCCAGAATTCCCCAGCCAGCATAGCTGGCTGGGGAATTCTGGGAGTTGAAGTCCACAAGTCTTAAAGTTCCCAAGTTTGGACACCCCTGGTCTAATTCGAAACGCAACGCAAAGTTGGCATTCTTTATTAGCTAAGGCCCTGGAGGAATGCTGAGGAAACCCAGAGAGATTTTGTTTGAGCCTTTTGCAGTTTTCTCGATTAAAATCCTACAGAATGTTGACATCAATAGGTGTGTTGCCTTAACATTCGAAGGAGGAGGAGGAGGATTATGTTCTTTCTTTCCTGAAACGAAGCCTTGGCATGTTTTCGGATGTGCTTCCTCTATCGTGGACAAGCATGTAGGACAAGATTATTTTCATTATTTCCAATTATCCACGGGAAGAAATGGGTGGGGGGAAGGGAATCAATGCTGTTTCCACACAACAAGCCATGTTTTGAAAATAAACATGGTTAATTGGTTAGGGGAGAGAGAGAGGGGGGGAGAGAGAGAGGGGGGGAGGGAGGGAGGGAGGGAGGGAGGGAGGGAGGGAGGGAGAATATGAATGAATATCTTAGAGGAATCACTCAGTTGGGTGTTCCTGGTCCAGAAATGCCATCTTTCTTGCAATTGCATTGACCAAATCATTAACTTTGTTACATTCTTTGTGGATTAGATGTTTTTAAATAATGTTGGAAGCCACAACTACATAAACATTAACTCATGTATTTATAACTTATGTATACTATATATACTATAACTATATAACTATATAACTACTATATAACTATATCTATACAACTCTGCAACTATATAAATAACAATGATATATCAATGTTTCTTTATAACTACATAACTACATAACTACATTAGTACATTACTACATAACTATATAACTATATAACTATATAACTACATAGCTATATAACTATATAACTACATTACTACATTACTACACAACTATATAACTATATAATTATATAACTACATAACTACATAATTACATTACTACATACCTATATAACTATATAACTACATAACTACATTACTATACAACTATATATCTATATAATTATATAACTATAGAACTACTACATAACTATAGAACTACATAACTACATAACTATAGAACTACATAACTACATAATTATATCTATATAACTTTATAACTATATAACTACATAACTACATAACTGTATAACTACATAACTACATTACTACATAACTACATAACTACATAACTACATAACTATATAACTATATAACTATAAATCATGTAGGGTATGCCACACATTTCCTACTCTACTGCTGAAATCGTTTTTCTTGCAATCAAGATTAGAGCGGGTTCCATTCAGTTTGTATCTATTGACAGCCCTTGAGTTATTGCATTTAAAGTAAAAGTAGTCCCTAACATGTAGGATGTTGTGGCAGATTATCTTGTGCCCTAAGATCAGGTCAAAATAGTTTGCACTGCCCTGCCCAATCTACCTGTGAGTCAAAAGATTGAGTCATTTCTGTCCATAATGGTTGATTTCCATCTGCATATTAAGTCTGCAACGTGGTGGAGAAATTTGCTAGGTTGGTTGATTAGGGAATTATAATGTCAATCACAGGTTGAAAGCAATATGTGATCAGAATACAGTGAAACAAGATACTGTCGATAGATCTCGTGCCAGCAAAAGGAAAAAAATGCATACAATAGTAGGTTTGGCAAGATACAGATTAACAGAGTTGGAAGGGATCTTGTAGGTCATCTACTCTAACCCCCCAAGCAGATCCTACACCATTTCTGACAGATGGCAGTCCAGTGTCTTCTTGGAAGCTTCCAGTGATGAAGCTCCCACAACTTCTGAAGGCAACTTCTGTTTCATGGGTTGATTGTTCTCATTTTTAGAAAATTCCTCCTTCTTTCCAGGTTGAATCTCTCCTTGTTCAGTTTCCATCCATTATACCTTGTCTGGCCTTCAGGTGCCTTGGAAAATAGGGTGACCCCTTCCTGTCTGTGGCAGCCCCTTAAATAGTGGAACATTGCTGTCATGTCTCCCCTGGTCCTTCTCTTCACTAGACTAGCCATGCCCAGTTCCTGCAACTGTTCATCATTTAACCTCTAGTCCCCTACTCCAGGGGTGGGATTCAGCCAGTTTGGAGCAGTTTGGGCAAAACATGCACTCAATGAACCAATTGTTACACCAGTTGAATTCCACAACTGCCCTACTCATCCTGGTTGCTCTTCGCTCACTCTTTCGACAATCTCAACATCTTTTTTTATAGTGTGGTGACCAAAACTGGATGCAGTACTCTAGGTGTGGCCTTACCAAGGCTTCTCATGAACGAATAAGAAAAAGAAAGGAAGGAACAGATGAGATAAATGTGAAAGGATGGTTGCATTCTTATACAGAAAGAAAACACACACACACATACACACATGCTAGATCAGTTCACACTCAGTTTATTCAACTGAGTTTATTCATCTTAGATCCAAATACAGGACATGCCTGTGTAGTTCAGTAATATTCAGATCCTTCCCTCCTCTCTTCTTGATCTGCCATGATTCAGTGCTTATATAACCTTATTTCCCATTACAGCTGAACTAGAAAATGATGGTAACCGACATGAACTGCATAATTGATACTTGGTGTGGTTTACCAGGAGTTGAATTAAAGGCAGAAGTGGGGGGGGGGGGGGGCGAAGGCAAGACACCAAAAGGAGAAAACGAAGCACAGATTGAATCAATACTGACATATGTTTAGCTTTGCTTTATATAACACCTACCCCCCGAACTTAGGACCATCACGGACCTCCGCTCCTTCCGCCAACATTTGAAGACACATCTCTTCCATCTAGCCGTCCTGGCCTAGTCCCCGCAACCGCTTTCGTAGACTGAGTTTTAAATTGTTTTAATTGGTTTTAATGGGTTGGTAGGTTTTAGGGATTTTTAGCACAGGGTACTCTAAATTTAATGAGATTTTAGTCTGTAGTCCTATTTATTATAGTTTCGTCTATTGTTATGTTTTGTATTTCCATTTTTAATTTCCTGTGCACCGCCCTGAGTCCCTTTGGGGAGATAGGTCCGGTTATATAAATTGAATAAATAAACACTATTTAGCACTGACCTTATCGGATTTTTTTTCAGAATAATTAAAAAAAAACATATTGTCTGGAAAAAGAGAACAATTCTAGATTGTTTTGTGGTGCTTTAAGCATCCAAGAATTTACCTCCTAGATTGGAAGGTAGCTTCTTGGATGCTAGTGTGGAAAGAACGATCCATCCATGCCACTATAATCTAGACCACTTCATAAGGTCTTGGTAAGGCCACACTTGGAATATTTGCATTCAATTTTGGTCACCACTATGTAAAAAAAAGATGTAGAGACTCTAGAAAGAGTGCAGAGAAGAGCAACAAAGAGGATTAGGGGACTGGAAGCTAAACCATATGAAGAACGGTTGCAGGAACTGGGTAGGTCTAGTTTAATAAAAAGAAGGACTAGGGGAGATGTGATAGCAGTCTTCCAATATCTCAGGGGTTACCACAAAGAAGAGGGAGTCAAGCTGTTCTCCAAAGCACCTGAGGGTAGAACCAGAAGCAATGGGTGGAAACTAATCAAGGAGAAAAGCAACTTAGAACGAAGGAGAAATTTCCTGACAGTTAGAACAATTAATCAAGAGAACGACTTGTCTTTAGAACTTGTGAAGTTGGAAGTTTTTAAGAAGATGTTGGGTAACCATTTGTCTGAAGTGGTGTAGGGTTTCCTGTCTTGGCACAGGGTTGGACTAGAAGACCTCCAAGGTCCCTTCCAACTCTGTTATTCTATATCCGGTTCAGTTCCAAGCTGGGAGAAAGACACTGGAGACAAAATGGAGGTTGATGGGAAATATGGTTTAATGATGAAGCAGAACACATGGAGTTGAGAGTGGGTGGCTTTTATACCTTCTCTGCCTTTGCACTTGAACTTCCTGTTCCTGTGCAACAACATGTATTCTATTGGCTGTTGTCAGATTCCCACGGTACCATGTAGGGGTTATATCGGGGTCATAGCTGGCTCTGTAGGTTGTCTGAGCTCCCAGGTTTGGTTGAAGTTTGGACTGCTGATGCAACGAAGGGGCGTTGGGCGATTTCTAATCCTACCTTTGTTCAGAGCTTGCGGCTGGGAACTTTTGCCTATGCAATGCCGTCTTAACGCATAGGCCCATTGGGCATTTGCCCGGGGGCCCACGATCATAGGGGGCCCCCGGGCAAATGATTCTGCCTCTTCGACACCCATCTGGCTGCTGCTTTCAGCGGGCAGGTTCCTCAGCAGAATCTTGTGCCTGTTGCTCAGCTCCCCCCTTGTGCTCTGCAGCCGGCGGGCGATCTCCTCTGGGGAGAGAGCGCGGGGCTCCCCGCCCGCCCCCAGGTCAGGCTCCCCAGACCCCGCCGATGCCGCCATCTTGCCGGCCCAGAGGCGAACACGTTCTCCCTCCGCCAGGACAGGAGAAGCCGGTGGGCGGGAGGGGAGCCAGGGCGGGCTGGTCGGAGCGGGAGGAGCAAGGAAAGCTCCACAGCTGGCGGCGGCGGCAATGCCGTCTTAACGCATAGGCCCGTTGGGCATTTGCCCGGGGGCCCAACACTATTTCTATGCCCAGGGGCCCAAAATGGTGTAAAGACGGCTCTGTGCCTATGAATAGAGCTACCTAGATACTTGGCTTCTTTCAATACACTCCTTTACTCTTAAGTGCTGACATCTGCTGAGGGCTATTAAGGAAGGCGGGGGCTGCTTTCTCCCTCTAAAAAACAATGTTTCTCTATTTCTCATTACAGGAAATATAATATTCCACTTTTTATATTATTTTTCAAAATATTTCATACTTCTAGGAGAGGGGTGAGTGCTAACTTTCTACACTAGAAACCAGAGAACAATGTAAATTATTGGTAATTTATTCTTGGTGATGAATCTTGGTGAAGATTCAGATTTGTAACATTTTATTAGCCATTCATTTTTCCCATTACTAAAGAAACTGAGAAGGATTTTGTCGTTTTCTTTGAAGTTTGCTAATTTTTTTAATAGACTTTTTTATAGCTTCTTGATTTTTAAATCAATAAATAGGATGGCCTCATGGGCGTAGAATCTTAATTTATTGCCAATATTACAGGTAAGAAATGGTAGCGTTTTAAGGATGCTTGGAATTAACTCTAGGCCAAAAAAAACCCTTATTTTCTCTTCCTTTGAAATTCTATGGAATTCTACCCAAGTAGAAACATTCAAAGTTACCTTGAATTAATCCCATGAAGAATGCAAGGGTAATTCTAGTTTAGATGATAAATTCTTAAACAGAGGAATTGTGATTTCCTTTCATTTCCTCTGACTATATCTCATTCTTCTTGGTTAATAATAAATCCTAACAAGGATAATTAGCTACAGCTTAGCTATTGCTACATAATTCCAGAAGAGAAACCAATGTTCCAAGACAAAATTATTATTTCACATGTGGCAGTAATGACAAAATCAAAAGGAAATCATATCTGAATATAGCTAGAGTGATGGGGGGAAATACTGGAAAAGAAAGTTTAAAATTGTAAAGACAAAACACACACACACACACGGAGAGAAGTAGCCAGGATATAAATTGGTTAATTGTTTCATTAATTAAACAAAATTTTCCATGCCATCGACTGGATTAACAAGCATTGACCTGTTTGTGTGGGAGGGAAAAAAAAGTTGCACATGTATTACATGAAATAAAAACAACAACATAACAACAACAGCAACAACAGTAACAACATGGTAAATAGTGTGAGATTAATATCTGCAGCTCATAAATTACTAATCTTTGCTGTGGGGCGTGAGTTTTTCTTAACTGGCAGGATGAAAGAGTTACTCTCTGCCTCTGCACCGCATACTAGATAAAGTTGCAGTAGAGCAGTGGTAGTCAACCTGGTCCCTACCGCCCACTTGTGGGCGTTCCAGCTTTCATGGTGGGCAGTAGGGGTTTTGTCCAATACTGAAGCACTTTCCTTTTTTAATTTAATTGACTTCCCTACTTTATAAATCACCATTCCTGTGGAACCGGTGGATGGTTAGAAATTTTTACTACTAACAGAGATACAAAAGTGGGCGGTAGGCAGTGGTGGGTTTCTGCAGGCTCGCACCTACTCGCGAGAGCCGGTTGGTGAAATTTAGAGAACCGGTGAGAGGGGGAAGTAAATCTGGAAGTAAACTTGGAAGTAAACCTGGAAGTAAATCTGGCCCGCCGCTGCCAGTGACTCAATGGGAAGGAAAGGGAAGGGAAGGGAGGAAGGAAGGAAGGAAGGAAGGAAGGAAAGAAAGAAAGAAAGAAAGAAAGAAAGAAAGAAAGAAAGAAAGAAAGAAAGAAAGAAAGAAAGAAAGAATTTATCATCACAATTGAGTCCAAAATTTTGGTTGCTAAGCAAGAGCATTGTTAAATGAGTTTCACCACATTTTAAAAGGTGGCCACTCCCACCCTGTCACATGACTGCCAAGCCACACCCACAAAATAGGCCACACCTACAGAGTAGGTTCTAAAAAATTTGAAACCCACCACTGGCGGTAGGTATAAAAAGGTTGACTATCACTGCAGTAGAGAAATCTTTTATAATTCATGCTTTGGAAGAATGTAGTCATTATTTTAACAATTTGGGTGAATGTCATATGGCATACTTAAATTTTTTTTAAAAAGCTAGTTAAGAGTCTTTAGTTTGCTTCTCAATTCTCAAGTCAAAAGGATTTGGTATTGTCTTCTTCTGGATTTTCTCCCTTATATTTCTTATCCCTTGAGATTTCATAGTGTTTTCCCATCAGTTTTGATTCAACTTCAGTCAAAGCCAGCAAAATCTTCCCTGCTTAGGTTAGTTAAACTTGCTTCTAATAAGTGTTGTGGGTATTACAATTGGGTTATTTATTTCCCAAAGGAACATCTTCATAACAAAACTCACAAAGCCATCAAAATATGACAAAGCCATCAAAATATGATCAAGTATATGTTTTCTATCACAATCAGGATGTATCTGGTCGAGAAGGTATAGGATTGGGGCAGACTTGATATAAGTGTTCAGAAATCTCAGGGGTTGCCCCAAAGAAGAGGGAGTCAAGCTATTGTCTAAAGCACCTGAGAGTAGGACAAGAAGCAATGGGTGGAAACTAATCAAGGAGAGAAGCTACCTATAACTAAGAAGAAATTTCCTGAGAGTGAGAACAATTAAAGAGTGGAACAACTTGCCTCCAGAAGTTGTGGATTCTCCAACGTTGGAAGTTTTTATGAAGAGATTGGATAACCATTTGTCTGAAATGATATAGGATTTCCTGCCTGAGCAGGGGGTTGGACTAGAAGACCTCCAGGGTCCCTTCCAACTCTGTTATTCTGTTCTGTTTTGTTCTGTTCTGTTCTATTCTATTCTACATTGTATCTAATCTACTCTACTCTACTCTATTTTATTCTTTTCTATTCTATATTGTATCTATTCTGTTCTGTTCTATTTTACATTATAGCTATTCTATTCTATATTGTATCTATTTTATTCTATTCTACATTGTTTCTATTCTATTCTACATTGTATCTATTCTATTCTATTCTACTCTATTATATTCTTTTCTATTCTACATTGTATCTATTCTATTCTATTCTGCATTATAGCTATTCTATTCTACATTGTATCTATTTTATTCTATTCTACATTTTTTCTATTCTATTCTACATTGTTTCTATTCTATTCTACATTGTATCTATTCTATTCTATTCTACTCTACTCTACTCTATTATATTCTTTTCTATTCTACATTGTATCTATTCTATTCTATTCTACATTATAGCTATTCTATTCCACATTGTATCTATTTTATTCTATTCTACATTGTTTCTATTCTATTCTACATTGTTTCTATTCTATTCTACATTGTTTCTATTCTATTCTACATTGTTTCTATTCTATTCTACATTGTATCTATTCTATTCTATTCTATTCTATTCTTATTGGTTCTGAAATAATAATGTGTTCTAAAAAGTCAAACCCATTTTATAATTCTCAGGTTGTTTCCCGTCAGTTTAACTTTATTAGGGCATTCAACGGCCTTTGTGATACATCACAGTATGAGTAATACAAAGAAATAACTCTCTCTCACTCTTGTGACAGAATTATGGCAGTTGATTTACTCAGAGAAAACAAACCTCAATGTTGTACACATTATAGAGAGGCATTTACAAGGATTTGGGCTTCATTGCTTTCTCAAAGAACCAGACAGCATTCCAAATCCTCACTTAAATATTTTGGAAACACTTGGAGTGATCTTGGAGAATACTATATTAGATTATAAATGTCTATAATAGCAAAATTAATCGTACCATACTTCAATGAGGTTTCACATTCTTAATTACAGTATTTTAACTAATGTTCCAAGAACAAAGAAAGAAACAGTTCCAGTAGTGAATTATGGGGGATTATCATAATTTATGAAGGCCAAACTACTATTGTTGTATATGTGAAGAATAGCTTGTGTTTCCCTTAAGATAATTGCATTCATTCTGCTGGCTTATATGTATTAATATTTAAGCCATTGTAACAGGCTCTTAAGCTGCACATGTGCTATCGCTGATAGAAATAACACGAATAAATGGAGTTGGAACGAGGAGAAGCCTTGAAACTTTGTGGAATGAACATGTTCTGTTCTTTTCTTTGAAGTTCCTTGTAGGGGAAGACCACTGTGGAAGCTAACACTCTCCATCCAACAAGTACATCAATCTTTCAACCTCAATCATATTTGGGCAAACAATAGATACAAACTCAAGATAAACCGCTCCAAACGCGATTGCGGAAAATATGACTTCAGCAACAGAGTGGTCAACACCTGGAATGCTCTACCTGACTCCGTTGATACAGCCTCAAACCCCATAGCTTCAACCTCAAACTGTCTACCGTGGACCTCACCCCATTCCTAAGAGGTCCGTAAAAGGGGCCATGCATAAGTGCACTAGTGTGCCTACCATCCCTGTCCTTCTGTCCCCATTTATTTGCATTCATTTCCTTCGTTCATGTCCATGTTTATATTAATACATGCTATCTTGTGCATGTTTGACAAACTGAATAAGAGAAAATAAAATAAATGCATCCTCTCCTTCAATATGTAGAAGCTATGAGATGATTTTTGCCATAGCTTTATTAATAATATGTAATCCTTCATGTAAAATATCTATCTATATCTACAATATATCTATATCTACATGTACATGTACATGTACATCTATCTATCTATCTATCTATCTATCTATCTATCTATCTATCTATCTATCTATCTATCTATCTATCTATCTATCTATCTATCTATCTATCTCCCTCCCTCCCTACCTACCTACCTACCTACCTACCTACCTACCTACCTACCTACATACATACATACATACATACATACATACATACATACATACACACTCATGCACAAACATTTCTTGAATGCTTGGATCAACATCCATCATATCAAATGGAGTACTTTTGTTATCCAAAATTAATTCATCATTTTGTGGAATTGTTTGGTGACATTCAAAAGTAGGTAAGATGCGGTCCAGAGAAGGTTTCAGAATGACCTGGAATTTTCTCAAATATTCTGTTTGGAAAAAAAATCAATGAATTTTGCACCTTGCTAATGCGTATATTTTACGCAGAGTGTTAGAAAGACATCTTTATTTTCTGGCAGGCTAGAATGCTGGAATAAAATACATTCATGACTCTAGTATTGTAGTCTATTAGGGAGCTGAATGTATGAACATAAATAGATAGAAGAGCCTCCAGGTCACTCTGTGGTCAGAGTCGTGCAGTTTTCTTCAGCCACAAAAACTGACAGCAGACCCAGAACAACACAGGACACCATCACCAATCATCCTCAACAAACATCAACTCCATCTACCAATCAGGATGTGACAAATCAGCCAACTAATCCATTTAAAGCAGCAGGACCAGCATTCCAAACCCCCCCACCTTATAGAAAAACTGCCACTTCGATCACAGTTTACTCGCAAGAAAACAAAGGCACCAGCCTGATGATGACGGTGTGATCCCATCGAAACGTTGCCAAAACACTTTTAATTTTACATGGGAAAAGACCCGAATAAACCAAAACACACACACACACACACACACACACACACACACACACATATGCTGGGGTTGCCATCCTCGGGTGTTTTCCCGTGTATATAGCATGGAATTTTTTTGGCAATGTTTCGACAAGATCTCACTTGTCATCCTCCAGCTTCGGTTTGTGACTGTTAGTTTTATGAGCTGATCAATAAATTATATATATATAATTTATTGATCAGCTCATAAAACTAACACACATATCTAAAAAAAAGTACACAACGTAATTCTTGGCTTGCTGTCTAGATGGTCTCTGGTGATGAGCCAAAAGGCAGGAAAGGAAACAGTATGTCTCCTCCCTTAATTGGGGCCTAATAACAGGTTGTTGTGAAACAATTATATATATATATATTCGTTTTTATGAGCTGATCAATAAATTTAAATTTGAGAGACCAAGATAGATCTATTTCGAGCTTATTAGCTCTCATCAGTTGGCCACACCCCACTGGGATTCGAACCGGGGCTGTAATGAATCCAAGGCAGAAGCCTAGCACTCCAGCCTAATTGGTAGAATCTACGAAAACAAATTATATATATATCTGCTGTGAACTCCGTATAGGTGTTAGGTAGGGCAAACGGTCAGTAAATGCTCAGCCCCATCCAGTTGCCCCAACTCTACCCCAAATTAAGGGATTACAGGGTCAAACAAAGGGGTTTTTAGATCTCTTTTGAAGACATAGTGTGAGTTTCAAAAACTCTAGCTTCACTGGGCACTTTTCTGAGATGCTTTAGAATGCTTCTTCGAGTGGATATGCAAGGAATGGAACTTCACATGGTAGCTGAGAAGGAGCTTATGAAAAAAAAAGATTCCCTTTGGGGCAAGGCCCAACCTCCCCCACCACGTTTTCTGCCTAAGGAGAAGGAGGGAGACCTGGTAAGGGTGACATGATAGGAGTGTTTCAATGTTTGAGGGGCTTCCACAAAGAAGAGAAGCTCAGCCTATTTTCCAAAGCACCAGAAGGCAGGACAAGAAACAATGGATGAAAACTAATCCAGGAGAGAAGCAACCTAGAACTAAGCGAGAATATTCCATACAGTGAGAACCATTCACCAGTGAAACAGAAGTTTTGAATGCTCCATCACTGGATGTTTTAAAGAAGAGATTGGAAAGACATGATAAAGGGAAGGATGGAGAGAAGGAGGGTAAAAAGGAAAGAAGGAAGGAAGGAGGGAGGGGGGGAGGGAGGGAGGGAGGAAGGAAGGAAGGAAGGAAGGAAGGAAGGAAGGAAGGAAGGAAGGAAGGAAATAGTGCAGAGAAGAGCAACAAAGATGTTTAGGGGACTGGAACTTAAAACATATGAAGAACAGTTTCAAGAATTGGGTATGTCTAGTTTAATGCAAAGAAGGACTAGGGGAGACATGATAGCAGTCTTCCAATATCTCAGGGGTTGCCACAAAGAAGAGGGAATCAAGCTGTTCTCCAAGGCACCTGAGGGCAGAACAAGAAGCAGTGGGTGGAAACTAATCAAGGAGAGAAGCAATTTAGAACTGAGGAGAAATTTTCTGACAGTTAGAACAATGAATCAGTGGAACAGCTTGCCTCCAGAAGTTGTGAATGCTCCAACACTGGAAGTTTTTAAGAAGATGTTGGATAGCCATTTGTCTGAAGTGGTGTAAGGTTTCCTGTCTAGGCAGGGAGTTGCACTAGAAGACCTCCAAGGTCCCTTCCAACTCTGTTATTCTAAAGAAGGGAGGAAGAGAATGAATTAGGGAGGGACCGAATACACCCATAATGGCACCTTTCTTCCTAATTCTTCAACTCTATCAAAAGTTATTATAAAAATGTTATTTGGCTTTGCCCAAACCTGTTATTCTACCTACTAAAATATGTCAAGGATCTATTTTAAAAAGGAGTGCGCATTTTGGATGGATGCAACCAAGAAGTGCCTATCTTTGGAGTATTTATGCTAAAAAACAGACATCCATACTGTTAAAAAGAAATAACACATAGAAAGTGTGAACTGCAGCTATTTGTAAAAGTCAAATAGATGCAGATTTTTGACTCTTATTTCAAATTTGCTATTTTTTTTCTCCCTTAAAAAAAAAAAAGTCCTTGCTTTAAAAATCAGTGGGATAGATAAAGATCTGGAAACCGGCTGCATGATATCGACAGAATTTAAACTGTTGCGCTTGTCTTAAGTCTCTATATGATAGGTCAATATCATTAATTATCTCTGCGTGGCAGATGGAAGGGCCTGAGAGATAATGGTTAAAAGTTATCTAATGAAGCTCTTGAGTGAGATTTGGTATCGGGAACTCAAATGACAGATGTATTTAAATATTGTCCTCCTTAACGCCTTTTTGATTTGAATATTTCGAGAGATCGCAGATCCACCGAGTATCACTTGCAATCTGAAATTAGACAAGGTAAGTTTCCTCTGTCTCATTAATAGACATGACCCTTGGTTGGAGAATTAAAGGGGCATTTTCTCAATGAGATATTAGCTTCGGCTGGCATCAGATGAGCTTTGGGGATGAGTAATGTTAATGAGAGCGGTGCTGAAAATGTGAACTGCATGAGATAACATTAATCTTGCCAGTTGGTCTATACCAGAAATTTCATGTTACGGAATAGACAGGGTGAAAAATTACAGGTAAAGCTTGTAGTTTTCATAATGTCAGTAGCCAGGAATTGGGATTCTATTGGGATAGGCATGGAGTAAGGAATATCCTAGCTTAGAAAATGAATTTAATTAGTGCAGCATACACTTCTTCATCTCTGGAAGTTTGAGAAACAGTTCGGAGCGAGAATTTACAATATGTTCTCTGGTATGTCAGTTCAACTCCACAGGCAATACAATACAATACAATAGCAGAGTTGGAAGGGACCTTGGAGGTCATCTAGTCCAACTTCCTGCCCACGCAGGAAGCCCTATACCATTTCAGACAAATGGCTATCCAACATCTTCTTCAAGACTTGCAGTGTTGGGGCATTCACAACTTCTGGAGGCAAGATGTTCCACTGATTCATTGTTCTAACTGTCAGGAAATTTCTCCTCAGTTCTAAGTTGCTTCTCTCCTTCATTAGTTTCCACCCATTGCTTCTTGTTCTGCCCTCAGGTGCCTTGGAGAATAGCTTGACTCCCTCTTCTTTGGGGAAACCCCTGAGATATTGGAGCACTGCTATCCTGTCTCCCCTAGTCCTTCTTTTCATTAAATTAGACATACCCAATTCCTGCAACCATTCCTCATATGTTTTAGCCTCCAGTCCCCTAATCTTCTTTGTTGCTCTTCTCTGCACTCTTTGTAGAGTCTCCACGTCTTTTCTACATCATGGTGACAAAAACTGGATGCAAATATTCCAAGTGTGGCCTTCCCAAGACCTTATAAAGTGGTATTAATACTTCATGTGATCTTGATTCTCTCCCTCTGTTGAGGCAGCCTAGAACTGTACATGTCCAGACATCAACCAGTTCTTCTAGAAAATTATTGGGTCAGACAGAAAGCACTAAATCTATTAAGTCCAATGGGGCCACAACTAAGTCCAGTTGTGGCCCCATTGAAGGTATTCAGGAAAGTATAATAGACTTCTGTCTCTATGCAGCAAGGAGTTGGATTTTATTGACCTTGTCTAGTGTTTGAAAATCTAGCACTTAGACTTATAGTCCACTTTACAGTGCTTTACTAGCCTCTCTAAGTGGTTCACAGAGATAGAATATCGCACACACACCCCGCAACCAGCTGGGTCCTCGTTTTATCCACCTCCGAAGGATGGAAGGCTGAGTCAACATTGAGCCAGTGAGAATCGAACTGCCAAATTGCTTAAGAAGCCATGTGTATAATGTACAGATAGTCGTCATCCTAAAACAGTTCAAAGCTACGACGACCCTGAAAAAAATGACTTATGACTAGTTTTCACACTTATGACTATTGCATCATCCCCATGGTCACGTGATCAAAATTTGGATGCTTGGCAACTGACTCATATTTATGATAATTGTAGTGTCCTGGGGTCATATAGTCACCTTCTGGTAAGCAAAGACAATGGAGAAGCCAGAAGATTCACTTAATAAGCATTACTAACCATGGTCAACTGTGGGGATTCACTTAACAACGGCAGCAACAACAGAAAGAGAGAAGCCACAACAAGGGTCAAAATTTCCTTGTTGCTTAGCAACATAAATTCAGGGCTCATTTGTGGCTGTAAGGTGAGGACTTCCTGTGTAGCTCTTCTTGAGTTCCTCCATATGCTTGATCTTGAGTTCTGGTATCCGGTTGTGACTTGCTTTTCGGAAAGAGAGAAAGAAAGAGAGAAAGAAAGAAGGATGGAAGGAAGGAGAGAGAGAAAGAAAGAAAGAAAGAAAGAAAGAAAGAAAGAAAGAAAGAAAGAAAGAAAGAAAGATGGAAGGAAGAGGATGGAAAGAAGGAAGGAAAGAGAAAGAAAGAAAGAAAGAAAGAAGGAAGGAAGGAGAGAGAAAGAAAGAGAAAAAGAAAGAAGGATGGAAGGAAGGAGAGAGAGAGAGAGAGAAAGAAAAAGAAAGAGAGAGAAAGAAGGAAGGAAAGAAGGAAAAGAGAGAGAGAAAGAAAGAAGGAAAGAAAGAAAGAAGAAAAGAAAGAAAGAAGGAGAGAGAGAGAAAGAAAAAGAAAGAAAGAGAAAGAAGGAAGAAAAGAAGGAAAAGAGGGAAAGAAAGAAAGAAAGAAAGAAAGAAAGAAAGAAAGAAAGAAAGAAAGAAAGAAAGAAAGAAAGAAAGAGGAAGGAAGGAAGGGAAAGAAAAAAGGATGGAAGGAAGGGGATGGAAGGAAGGAAGGAGAGAGAAAGAAAGAAAGAAAGAAAGAGAAAGAAAGAAGGAGAGAAAGAAGGAAAGAGAAAAAGAAAGAAGAATGGAAGGAAGGAGAGAGAGAAAGAAAGAAAGAAAGAGAGAGAAAGAAAGAAGGAAAGAAAGAAAAAAGGAGAGAGAGAGAGAGAAAGAAAAAGAAAGAAAGAGAAAAAGGAAGGAAAGAAGGAAGAGAGAGAGAGAGAACGAAAGAAAGAAAGAAAGAAAGAAAGAAAGAAAGAAAGAAAGAAAGAAAGAAAGAGAAGTAGTGCATTCATTTTATATTATTATTTTAGAAATACACCTTGTGCTGGAATCCTCTAAACCAGAAGGAACAGGGGTGGTCATTTAAGCAGAGAGTAAAATGAAAAATGACTCCTTACTGGCTAAGTACCTTCCTTTCAGGGAATTTCTGAAGGCAGAGCAATTCCTCATCGCGTGGGGATTGTACGTTGCCTGTGGCTATGACTCACTGGAGGCAGGCATGCTCTTGCATTCCTATACTGGGGTCAGGTAAGTTGATGTTGATGATGTAGATCTTATGTCAAATTTATCTGGCCCCAGCCTCAACTTTAGTACAGTAAAAAGTTCGGCCTAGTTTCATCCGTGTGGAGAAAAGAAGAGCACAATTCTTCCCAAGACATACCTACAACTCACTTTTAAGGTTTTTTCTTCATTATTTCCTCTATTTGGCTTTCATTTCCTATGCTGAACACCAGTTCCTTCCATTCTTCCTCCCCATTGTAAGGATCTAATCCTGGATTTAGGACTGTTTATTCTACTCTACTCTACTCTACGCTACGCTACGCTACGCTACGCTACTCTACTCTTCATTCTATTCTACTCTACTCTATTCTTCATTCCAATACATTCTGTTCTGTTCTGTTCTGTTCTGTTCTGTTCTACTCTACTCTACTCTACTCTACTCTTCATTCTATTCTACTCTACTCTACTCTATTCTTCATTCTATTCTACTCTACTCTATTCTTCATTCCAATACATTCTATTCTATTCTGTTCTGTTCTGTTCTGTTCCGTGCTACTCTACTCTACTCTACTCTACTCTACTCTACTCTACTCTATACTCTACTCTACTCTACTCTACTCTACTCTACTCTACTCTACTCTACTTGCAATGCAGCCAAAACATTTATTTCAGCAAATATTTAAATAATCAAGTCATTTAGAAAGTTTCCAAGAAAAGCTGGACTGTTTCCAAGTAGTATAAATTAATTTCCCTAATAAGTATCTTATCATTAAACAGATTCCTCCTAAGATAAAGGTCCAGCTTTACAAAATTATTCAACCTGCAAATGTAAATAGTAAGAGCACCTAGGGCAATTTTGTTGACAACTTGAAAAGTAACGTGGGATGGATCTGCTAAGCACTGAAACAGGAGATCCCTGGTCAACTGAGTTCTGAAGGAAGTGACAGACATTCAATGCCATAAGGTTCCCAGGAAAAACATGTAGGGTGGACATGACCTTGAGATCACCAAAAGCAGAAAGAGTTCCTATGTATGCCTTTGTAAAGTCTTTAATTTACGAGCCACCAGACTTCCTGTTCAATAGATGACATCCATGGTAGTGTTGTGGCCTGCCAGCAGCCAGTGGAACTGGCAGCAGAGTCAGTCCGTGAGGAGGTTGAAGAAGTGCATGGGTCAGTCTTGGAGGCTGGGGAAGGCTCGAACAAGGGATCTGCATCATAGGCAGAGAGGGGGCCAGGATCGTTTGGCAGTTCTCAGCTGCCTCTGGAGCTAGACAGCAGTGAGGCAGACAAACATCTGGAGCCTGTTCCCAGTGTGTGCATGCGCAGAACTGTCTGAGGACAAGAACAGCTCAGAAATCAGAGTAGACCTGGCAGTAAAGCCACAGGTGGACGGTGAATGGCCCCTCCCATTGGAGATAAAAAGGAGCAAAAGGGGAGTGGGCTTTTGCAGGAAACAATGTGTTCATTTGTTTGTTTGTTTCAGGAGTGTGAAGATCTGTCCGTGAATCACAGAGACTCTGTGCCAAATCTTGTTTTTGCAAAGCACTGCATTTAGAACATATTTACATGGCAGCTTTCCAAGCTAGATAAGGTCTGTGGTCATAACTTCACCTTTGAAAGACTGTTTGCCAGGCCTTGGCTGAATGTGAATGACAGGAATTCACCTTCGTTTAATAAAAGGGGTTTTGTCGGGACCAGGAATCTGCTTCATGCTTTTTGGGGAAGCCTAGGTCAGAACAGGTAGAGCTGGAACAATTATGATCTCTTTTCTCTTGATTTGTTTAGTATTAATAATAATACAATACAATACAATAGCAGAGTTGGAAGGGACCTTGTAGGTCTTCTAGTCCAACCCCCTGCGTGGGCAGGAACCTTATGCCATTTCAGACAAATGGCTATCTAACATCTTCTTAAAGACTTCCAGGGTTGGGGCATTCACAACTTCTGGAGGCAAGCTGTTCCAGAGGTTAATTGTTCTAACTGTCAGGAAATTTCTCCTTAGTTCTAAGTTGCTTCTCTCCTTGATTAGTTTCCACCCATTGCTTCTTGTCCTGCCCCCAGGTGCCTTGGAGAATAGTTTGGCTCCCTCTTCTTTGTGGCACCCTCTGAGATATCGGAACACTGCTATCATGTCTCCCCTGGCCCTTCTCTTCATCAAACTAGACATACCCAGCTCCTGCAACCGTTCTTCATATGTTTTAGTCTCCAGTCCCCTAATCATCTTGGTTGCTCTTCTCTGCACTCTTTCCAGAGTCTCCACGTCTTTTCTACATCGTGGCGAACAAGAATCTAGAACACGTGAAGTGTGAATGCCACTGTTTTACTTATTACTTTACTATGTTTTACCATTACTTATTATTGTTGATCCAGAATTGTGGGGAATTGGGGCAGAAATGTAGCAAAGCAGTTAGTTCTGCAAATTAGATAAATGTTCTAGAAAGTGCATCTTCTACCACCCTGTGGCAGTTTGGAATCATTGCACATTAACACACCTCATTAAACTTACTCAGCTTAATGGAGACTTCACTAATGAATTTATGCATCAATCAGTATTTTTTCCCCTCATTCCTCAGCAAAATGCTGATTAAATGGAAAATGTCTGGATCCAGAGATGATGTTATTTCTCCTCTTTTTAATAGAGTTGGTGGCACTAATTTGAGAACAAGGTTACAGAGCTGTCCTCATAATTATCGCTTGCTATTCTATACATTAAAAAAAAGATCCCAAGCATTTTTCTCTCTGACTATCTACACCAACCATTCTGATTTCTACAAAATTGACACAGCTTTCTTTGTTCACCCCTGCAGGGGAGTCATAACTTGCAATTCCGAATTATAATTGGAAGATCCTGGAAAAGAACCAAGAACTACATCGTTACGGCAGGGTTGATGTAAATAATAAAAATGGTCGAAGTAGTAAAACATATTAAAGCGTTTTAGAAGCCAGACGGAGTTTGGTAAAAAAAGATGGATGGCTGTATAAATGTTTCAAATAAATAAATAATAGAATAACAGCAACCTTCGAATAATGCTAAAGTCATCTCCAAAAGAAGCCCAAGACTAATAAAGGAGAATATACAGTGTGTAGCTTAGGGTTGAAATGCAGGATTCTTGGTACCCTCTAAACTTGCTTGTTTTCTTGCAGATTTCATTACTCTAACCAGGTAACAACATGACATGGCATAGTGGTTAGAGTGCAGAAATGCAGGCTACTTCTGCAGGCTGCCTGCAATGTAGCAGTTTGAGTCTCACCGGTTCAAGGTTGACTCAATCTTCCATGGTTCCAATGTCAGTAAAATGAGGACCCAGATTATGGGGGGCAATATGCTGACTCTGTAACCGCATAGAGAGGTCTATAAAACACTGTGAAGCAGTCTATAAATCTAAGCGCTATTGCTATTGTCATCATCAGTGCTAGTTCAAGTTCATGTATTAACTGCAGCTAGAATTGTATTTGCACAACATTGGAAAAGTGTAGAGATTCCTACTGATGAGAAGGTGATAAGGAAAATATTACAACGTGCAGAAATGAACAGATTAACATTAGCCATTAAGGAGAAAGGGCAAACTGAATATGACATGATTTGGGAAGTATTTCGCCAATGGTTGGAGGGGAAAAAAAGGAGTTTGGAAATGAAGAAAGCTGACACACTGCACAAGGGAAGATGGAATGTTTATTTTTGTAACTAAAAAAATAATAAAACACTTTTTAAGAAAAGCATGCTGTTTTTTCTCCTGTAGTGGTCAGTTGAAACAGTGCCTGCTAATATCATGAGAACATTGGATTTGTTTCTGGATACAGGTTTAGTACTTTAGTGATAAACTATTCCTGTCCGAAAGAACCCAACTGACAGCTGACAATCAGACTCTCTTTGAAAACCCCATAAAGAATACCCACTTGACAACTAGAAACCTCAATCTGCCTATCTAGCCTTGGGTCCAAACTTACCTCCTCTACCAGGCCTAGGAGTATGTTGTCACCAGACTGAAAATATGATTGGTGAATTTGTTTACAGAAAAGAGATGAGACATGGGATGAAGAGATAAGTGTTTGTAACCTGAGAGGGGGTGAAGAGACATGAAGTGTATTTATAGCTGTTGAGTTGAAGACCAGAAATTAATCTTGTATATATAAAAGGCAAACACCATTCACTCATCCCGATATCTCCAGAACCGTAAAGCCTACAAACTTGAAATTTGGCACCTATGTTCCTCTTGGCTTCTAGATGCTCGCTAAGAAAGGATTTTTCAAAATGACCATCATCTTATTAGTATTTCTTATACATTAATTAACACGGGCTGATGCTAAGGAATTCTACTCCCCCTCCCCACCTGAAAAGAACCCTTTTCCAACTGCTAATCGCCTCACATTCAGTTACCTCAGTTCAAACTGGCAGACGTTCCACTCCTTCCCTCAGGAGTAGCCTGGGGCTCCTTACAGTACTAAACGTCAGTACCTCATCCAAATATCTATGCCTTCCACTTACAGAACTGCTTCCGGACCTCACCCAAACCTCACCCAAACCTCACCCAAACCTCACCCAAGGTGCTAGGAGTGATATTCCCTTATGTGTTTCAATCACTGGCCACTACTGAGCCAATGGAGTGTGAACCTGTCGCAAAGCACAGTATCCAGTTAGTCTTTATATATTTCTTTTATCTCTCTTTATTACATTCTTACTTTTTTCTTTGAGCACTGATTATGTTACCTCCTTTTGGGTAATGAAACATCTGCCAGAAAACAAGCAAGTTTAAAGAGCATTCTCACTTTTCTTTTTCTTACTTTTTTTTCAGTTGGATTTTTTTTAAAACCGTCTATTCTTTTTTTCGTTCATTTTACTTATGTTAGTTTATAATATTACAATAAACATTCTCAAATACACACAGAGAGACATCCATGCTGTACAAAGAACCAAGAAAGCTCCATTCAGAAATGTTTCCATGGTGAATATGCGATCAAGCAAAGGCATTTTAGAGGAAGTTTCATGTTATGCGACAGAAAAGTCTTAAAACGAAAATAAAAACAAAACCAGAAACTTTTCTTTTGCGTTTAATGGGAAAAAAAGACTTGGAGGGGGGAAAAAATGGAACTTTGATCTTATTTATTCTGACAGCAGCTAGATTATTGTATGCAGAAAAATGGAAGGACACATCAATTCTCACCATAGACAAATGGAGTTGGCAGAAATGGTGAAATTGTCCATTTTAGTTAAAAGAAAAAAAAATACCTTTGTTTCCACATGGAAACCACTTCTGAACTTGGTGCTTGAAGTGGAAAAAAAATGAAACTTTGATTTTGGGTTTCACCAATTAGATTGATATGTTTTTATAGCAATGGCTAGTTTATATTACTGTGGAAAAACAAGAAGTTGTGGTTTGCTGTTAATGCTTTATTTTACTGCAACAGAGAGAGTTGGAAGTCAGTGCTAATTTTTATTATTACAGCAGTAAGAATTGTCTTTGCCCCAAACTGGAAAAAACAGGGAAATTCCACAAGAAGAGGAAGTAATTAGGAAAATTGTGATTTGTGCTGAAATAATAATAATAATAATTTATTATATTTATAAACCGCCCTTTTCCCCCAAAGGGACTCGAATCAATTGACATGGGAAATGAATCAATTGACATGGGAATTGAAGAACAAAGATGAATCAGAATACAATAAGATCTGGGATAAATTTTATCGATGGTTGGAGCAAAAAAGGAAAAACCCAAAATAAGCTATGACTAATATAGAACGGAGATTAGAATTATGTATGAAATCATAACAGTGAAAATGTATAAGACAGGAACAAAGCCACGTGGAAGGAACAAGAAGCAATGGGTGGAAACTAATCAAGGAGAGAAGCAACTTAGAACTGAGGAGAAATTTCTTGACAGTTAGGACAATTAATCAGTGGAACAGCTTCCCTCCAGATGTTGTGAATGCTCCAACACTGCAAGTCTTCAAGAAGATGTTGGATAGCCATTTGTCTGAAATGGTATAGGGTTTCCTGCCTAGGCAGGGAGTTGGACTAGATGACCTCCAAGGTCCCTCCCAACTCTGCTATTGTATTGTATTGTAAATACAATATCCTTATATTTGTAAATATTGAATAGGCCAGTTGTAAATAAGCATGGTGGTTATAATATTTAAGTTCATATTTTAGTATGTATGGCAAATACATTGCCAGGATGGTTATACTGTGTCCAATGTTTTAATGTGTGTTTAATTAAAAAAAACTTTTTTAAAAATGCTATTTTTTTCTTTTTCCTAACCGTTCCTCACATCTTTCTCCTCTTCCTCACCATTGTTTTCCTATTTACTTTTGCATTTTATTTTATCTTATAACTAAATAAAATGTTTAAATTGTGAAAAAAACAAACTGTTTCCATGCTGTCCTTTTTATGGGCTGTCTTCAGTGGTGGGTTTCAAATTTTTTAGAACCTACTCTGTAGGTGTAGCCTATTTTGTGGGCGTGGCTTGGCAGTCATGTGACAGGGTGGGAGTGGCCACCTTTTAAAATGTGGTGAAACTCATTTAACAACGCTCTTGCTTAGCAACCAAAATTTTGGACTCAATTGTGATGATAAATTCTTTCTTTCTTTCTTTCTTTCTTTCTTTCTTTCTTTCTTTCTTTCTTTCTTTCCTTCCTTCCTTCCTTCCTTTCCTTTCCTTTCTCACTTTCTGCCCTCCTTTCCTTTCCTTCCCATTGGGTTACCGGCAGCGGCAGGCCAGACTTACTTCTGGGTCCGCCGGTGGAACCCCCTCTCACCGGCTCTCTAAATTTCACCAACCGGTGCTCGCAAGTAGGTGCGAGCCTGCAGAAACCCACCACTGGCTGTCTTCCAAGTTCATTCCCATATATATACACCATTATATTGATCCTTTACAGCTATAGCATTGATGATGTTACCTAGAAGGGTAATGAAACATCTGCAAGAAAACAACCAAGTTTAGAGGGTCCCAAGGATTCCACAGTTCTACTGTGAGCTACAAATTGGGAAGCTGCTGTGGCCTAGAGGTGGAGCTCTTGCCTCACAAGCAGGAGGTTGTGAGTTCGATCCTAGGTAGTGGCACATGTAGGGTCTC
Source organism: Rhabdophis nuchalis (assembly GCA_039707465.1). NCBI lineage: Eukaryota > Metazoa > Chordata > Lepidosauria > Squamata > Natricidae > Rhabdophis > Rhabdophis nuchalis. Next base: position 8,366,309 of record CM077651.1, on the reverse strand, counting down.
ATGCTTGGGCAAGGGGTTGGACTAGATGACCTGCAAGGTTCCTTCCAACTTTGTTAATCTGTTAAATATTCTCCTTTATAAGTAAAATGGTATCAGTCCTTCTCCCTTCACACTAAGGTCCTCTTCTCTGCTTTTACTTGTTAGTTCTTCTATTTTTGGACTGTGGTTTATCCCTCGTTCAGAAGAGTGTTAGGGCTATGTTCAGAAGTTGCCTGAAGGTCATTGGAGCAGAGGGAGGATGTGTTATCACAAATATTGGGGTGTGCTCACCCCACTTCTTTGCTGCTCCAAACTCTTTGCTTTCATACCTGTGTAGTTGGCACATTGACGATTTGGATTGCTTCTTTGACCTGGCTAGAACAGGAGCACAAGGATTACATTTTTCATCAGCACTGTTACAATTGCACATTAGAAATTGGATGGGAATATATACGTCACAGGGCTGGCGCCTTTTCTACTGAGTCAAGTACTGGTAAGTAGCACATTAACCTGGCCATCTGGAAACTCCCTTGCCTCCATTTCATTCCTGTTGTGCTCAGTTGTCCTTCTTCTTTCTCATATACACACACAAAAACACACCCAAAGAGGGGAGAGAGAGAGAGAAGGGGAAAGAGAGAGAAAGAAAGTGAGATAGATAGATGATAGATGATAGATGATAGATAGATAGATAGATAGATAGATAGATAGATAGATAGATAGATAGATAGAAGAGAGAAAGGAGAAAGAGAGGAGACAGAGAGAGGGGAGGGAGAGAGAGAGGAGAGAGAGGAGTGAGAAAGGAGAGAAGGGGGAGAAAGGGAGGGAAACAGAGGAGAGTGGAGAGGGAGGAACAGAGGAGGGAGAGAGTGGAGGGAGGAAGAGAGAGATGAGAGAGAGGACACACAGAGAGAGGAAACAGAGGAGACAGAGAGAGGAGAGAGATAGGAGGGAGGGAGGGAGAGGAGGGAGGAAGGAGAGAAGGGGAGAGAAAGAAAGAGGGGAGAGAGGGAGGGAGACAGAGGAGAGGGGGGAGAGAGGAGGGAGAGAGGAGAGAGAGGAGAAAGAGAGGGGTGGGAAGAAGAGAGAGATGAGAGAGAGGGAGGAAAGAGAGGAGAGTGAAAGGAGAGAGAGTACAGAGTGAGGAGAGAGAGAGAAGAGCAGAGAGAGGGGGGAGAGAGAGGCAGGAGAGGAGGGAGAAAGGAGAGAAGGGGGAGAGAGGGAGGGAAACAGAGGAGAGGGGGAGAGAGAGAGGGAGAGAGGAGGGAGAGAGTGGAGGGAGGAAGAGAGAGATGAGAGAGAGGACACAGAGAGGAGACAGAGGGAGGCGAGAGATAGGAGGGAGGGAGAGGAGAGAGAGGAGGAAGGAAGGAGAGAAGGGGAGAGAAAGAAAGAAGGGGAGAGAGGGAGGGAGACAGAGGAGAGGGGGGGAGAGAGGAGAGAGAGAAGGGAGAGAGAGAGAGAGAGAGAGAGAGAGAGAGAGAGAGAGAGAGAGAGGAGAGAGAGAGAGAGAGAGAGAGAGAGAGAGATGCTGCCAACCATTTCGTCAAGATTCAGACCCTGCAGTGAATTGCCCATTTCAGGAGTTATGCACAGCTATTAAGAAACAAATGTTCTTTTGACAAACTCCTGACCTCTAATTCACAGTAATGAAGCCAGCCAAGTTCACAGGGGTAGATTTCCTTCAGCTGAGCACCTCTGATGCCCAATGGCGAGGAGAAGTTGCGTGCAAATATTAGGGTTGTCTTTAAAATGAAAACTATAAATAAAGCAATGCTTGAGTCACAAATTAAATAAGATACAAAGAATACTCCCCCCTCTCCCTCGATTTTGATTCTCATTCCGGTTGGCTTGCAGACATTTAATCATCTCACTACTTAATATCATCAAATAACTGTGGAGTTTTCTTCCATTGGAAGTGACACAACCACACACACACACACACACACACACACAGAGAGAGACACAAACATTCTATGGGAAGTCTATGGAGAGTCTCAGCCATCACCTGTCCCAAAGCTGCTTTTTCAAGAGTCAAATGGACTTTTTGTTTTTTCTTTGAAGCCAAGGAGTATAAATCCTTCCATTACCCACCATCCATCCAGAAATGATGAAGCTTCATTTCAGTCCAAGCGAAATGTCTTCAAAGAAAAGAGAGAATTAAGGAGAAATTTCCTAACAGTTAGGGCAATTAACCAGTAGAATAGCTTGCCTACAGGAATTGTGGACAATCCACCACTGGAAGTTTTTAAGAAGAGACTAGACAGCCACTTATATGGAGGTTCTCCTACTTGAACAGGGAGGCTGGACTAGAAGATCTCCAAGATTCTATTCTATTCTATTCTATTCTATTCTATTCTATTCTATTCTATTCTATTCTATTCTATTCTATTCTATTCTATTCCATTCCATTCCATTCCATACTATTCTATTCTATTCTATTCAAGGTAAAGCTTCCCCTCGCACATATGTGCTAGTCATTCCCGACTTTAGGGGGCAACACTCATCTCCATTTCAAAGCTGAAGAGCCAGCGCTGTCCGAAGACGTCTCTGTGGTCATGTGGCCAACATGACTAAATGCTGAAGGCACACAGAACATGGTTCCCTTCCCACCAAAGGGCGTCCCTATTTTTCTACTTGCATTTCTACATGCTTTCAAACCGCTAGGTTGGCAGAAGCTGGGACAAGTCACGGGAGCTCATTTGATTAGGCAGCACTAGGGATCTGAACAGCTGAAGTGTCAACTGTCTGATCGACAAGCTCAAGTTCTTAGCCACTGAGTCACCATGTCTGTTCTAGTCTAGTCTGTTCTAAAAACCAGAAAGTCCAGTTGACTTCGGGGAAAAAAAACACCATTGGGACATTCTATTGGAAGCAGAAACCTGTTGAAAAATGCTGCTCCATAACCTGTATATATATATCACCATCTGAGAACAGCCATGGCAGCCCAGAGTTGTCAATCCCTTTGCAAAAATGACACCAGAAGGTTGTAACGTTACCCTTTTTCGTGCGACTGGTCTACCTGCCATTGTAATTGGAGTTGCTTAACAGCTTCTTCTTCCTCCCACAGATAGCTTTCATGCTGACGTAGATTCATTGATGTGCATAATCTCCCATTCATTGAGGTTAATAACACTACAATAGTTTAATCTCACCGTGTAATTAATACAATTTCCATTGCTCATTTGTTTTGATCAGGATACTTTGGCCGTTTCAGAGCTGGGCTGGCGAGCCCTGTGGTGGGAAGACGTATTCTCTTCTCTTCCTCTCTAATATTTCTCTGTCAAAAAATTACCACAATATACAGACAGCAAATCAATCAAAACATGGCTCAGGAGGAAAATACTCCCCAGTTTTCACTCCTGCGCCGAGATGAAATATAGACTAAACAAAAGCCATTCTGAAGAGAAATTAACTCAGCATCGATGAGCTTGAAACAATATTACTTGCATTTATCCAAAGGAAATATATATAGGTAATAGTTCAAACCCACGACCACCGGCACCTACTAAGCAAGCCAAGGTTTTGAGATATTGCCTTCATTAAGCAAAACGAATCATGGAATTGGCTGTTCTAAATATAGATTTTGTAGTTATTCAAGCTATTGGTAGAAATGTAATCCTACACATACCTTATCACAGAGAAACTTCATTGAATAACCTGACCATGGAGAACGCTACCAGCTATGTGGCTGCAGCATTAAGAGAACATTAGAATAAGAGTTGGAACGGACATTGGAGGTCTTCTAGTCCAACTTCCTGCTCAAGCAGGAGATTCTAAACCATCCCAGACAAATGGATGTCCAGTCTCTTCTTAACCTGTACCCACAACTTCTGGAGGAAATCCATTCCATTGCTTCATTGTTCTTGTCAGAGTTTGTTGCCTAAATTCAAATCCAGAAGCACACCCAGATAACTGATGCACCTGAATTTATTAACTTCTTTATAAACATAAGAATAGATGAATAAATGTACAATACCATCAGGTGATTCTTCCAAGTAAACACACGGCAGGAGAGTTACAGGCCAACACAAGCAGTTAGCTTCATTTCAGCAGACAAGCCCAGACAGACTGCTAGTTTACTTCTCAGAGGTGCAGACTGCTTAAGTTTCTGTTTCAATTCTCTGCACAGACTCAGATCTGTTTAAGCTCCCATTGGCTGACTTAGCTGCTATGCCTATTCATTGGCTGACCTGCTTCCCACGTCTCTCCCAGTCATGAATATTTTAACAGTTCTCATTGTCAGGAAATTTCTCCTCATGTCTAAGTTAGTTCTCTCCTTAACTAGTTTCCATCCCTTGCTTCTTGTCCTGTCTTCAAATGGTTTGGAGACCCTCGCCCTCTTCCTTATGGCATCCCCTCAAATATTGAAAGGCTGTTATCATGCCCCACTAGCCTTTCTTTTCACTAGACTAGACATACTCAATTCCTGCACTGAACGTTTCATTTTGGATCTATTTCCTGTTGCTTCTCAACTCTGTCTCCCTCCCCCCCCACACCCTGTTAGTTTGCCTTTTTGCATCCAACTCCTGGATTCAAGCTTTCTCCTAGCAATGGAAACAAGTCCAACTTTCTCCTCATCCGCCTCCTGCATGAGAAAACATGGCCAACAAAAACAATATCTATGCCAATTTATTGCAGAAACTGTGTCTGTTTAAAGCAGGTGGAAGCTGTGTACTGTTCCCTATCTCGGTTGCGCTCTCTCTCTCTCTCTCTCTCTCTCTCTCTTTGTCACTCTGTATCTCTCTCTCTCTCTCTCTCTCTCTCTCTCTCTCAATTAATCATCTATCATTTATCAGTCTATCATTCCATCATCTATCTCTCTATCTCTAGATCTCTCTCTTTATCTATCATCTACCATCCATCCATCTATCCATCTATCTATTATCCATCTTTCTATTATCTATCCATCCATCCATCCATCCATCCATCTATCTATCCTTATCAATTTATCATCTATCATTTATCAATCTATCATTCCATCATCTATCTCTCTATCTCTGGATCTCTCTCTTTATCTATCATCTATCATTTATCATCCATCCATCCATCTATCCATCCATTATCCATCTTTCTATCATCTATCTATCTATCTATCTATCTATCTATCTATCTATCTATCTATCTATCTATCTATCTATCTATCTATCCATCCATCTATCCATCTATCTATTCTTTAATTGTGCCATAATTAAAATCAATCTTTTCACACAGCTGAAATTAACATTCCTGCAAATTGACCAATACAGAAGTACAGCTTTGATAGGTAAATCTGCAAAAAAAAAAAAGAGAAAGGTTTAAAAAACGGATTGTGTATTCGATAGAAAGCAGGTAGATTAATGACAAGGACTGTTCCTAAAATGGATTTGATGGAGATAGCATCCCAATCATCAAAACCTTTCTGAGAGACTGCAAGAGGGGTGGGGAGGGAGGTGCAAGGCTGAACTACATGATGTAAAGTCTCCTTTTTGGGGGGGGGTGCAAATCAGAATCTGTGTTGCGCTACAGATAGCAGAGGCAGCAAGTTTATCAAGTGAAAATGCCTTTGCCAGCAGCAAGGATATCACCCTGGCGGTACACCAGTGAGATATGAAACAGCAGCCGACTGGAAACACCTTGAACAATATCACACGGAAGCGTGCAGAAAAAAAAATTGGATCTCTGGCATACACAATCTGCAAACGCAAAAGTGTAGCAGAGAGGTAACGGCACATCGGTGGCATAGATGCTTGGACTACAAGAACACAAAGCCAATTAATGTTGCTTCTGTAGGGCAGTGTTGCTTATGCTTTGCATATGGATCCATCTGTATTCGGGGAAATGTCATATTTTCCAGAGTATACGATGCATCTTTTTTCCTCAAAAAAGAAGCTGAAGATCTCCCCTTCACCAAAATGGACGTGCATAGCCTTTAGGAGGCTTTCAGAGTGCTCCTGGGGGCTGGGAAGGGCAGAAATGAGTGAAAAGGGGCTGTTTTCTGCTCAATTTTGCCCCCCAAGCCCCCAGGAGCACTCTATAAGCCTCCTAAAGGCTGTGCATGCCCCCTTTTTTTGACAAAAAAAAAAACAGGCCCATTTGCACAAAAAACAGGCTGTTTTTGAGAGTTTTGCAGAGTGGAAAAACTTTTCTTTTTAAATTGCCTCTTCAAAACCTTGGTGCATCTTCTACTCCAGTGTGTCTTATACTCTGAAAAATACGGTGATCTCTTTGTCCCATTTAAAGAAGAAAAAAAGGTATTTTCCATTAAATGGTTGCTTTCAGCTTTGCAAATGACTTCTTATCAATCAGCCTTAATACATAATCACTGAATATTTATATTGAAAACATTTCCATCAAGAACTAATGGGCACGGTTTTTGTTGAGAATGGTTAAATATCTAGACTAGCCTCCTTAGGAAATTTCTAATTCAGAACGGAACAGAATAACAGAGTTGGAAGGGACATTAAAGGTTTTCCAGGCACAAAAGAATTTTAGTAATGTGGTTCTTTTACCAGGTGGGCTAAATATTTGGACCAACTTTTAAGACAGAAGAGATGCCTTGGTCTTCCATTCCCATTCTTCAATGCCCCAAACAGCAAAATCCGTTCTAAAGCAAGCCTCTAAAAATCAGCCACCTGAAGAGCTACAAAGACTCCCATACAAATCTCCCCATCAGGGGTGTGAAAAGCCAAGATATTATGCAACGTGAGTTGAACTACTCATGCAAATTAAAGGGATTACAGCTAATAGTGAATTAGGTGAAGGTCAACAGGAGAAAACCCCTGACAGTTAGAACAATTAATCAGTGGAACAACCTGCCTCCAGAAGTTGTAAATGCTCCAACACTGGAAGTTTTTAAGCAGACGTTGGATAATAATTTGTTTGAAGTGGTGTAGGGTTTCCTGCCTAAGCAGAAGGTGGAACTAGAAGACCTCCAAGGTCTCTTCTAACTCTTCTATTCTATTCTATTCTATTCTATTCTATTCTATTCTATTCTATTCTATTCTATTCCATTCCATTCCATTCCATTCCATTCCATTCTATTCTTGTTTATTTATTTATTTATTTATTTAATTAAATTTATACCCCACCCTTCTCCTTGTTAGGACCCAGGGCGGCGCACAGGCATTATTTAAAACCACAAAATACAATAAATATCAATTAAAATATATTAAATTAATAAACCCCTGCTAAAACCCATGTTAAAACCATTACCAAATTATAAATTATTTATTTTTAAAAAGTCAGAAACGGGGGGCTATCCTAGGCCGGCTTGTTGAAATAAATACGTCTTAAGACGTTGGCGGAAGAGGCGGAGGTCCGAGATAGTGCGAAGGTCGGGGGTAGGTCGTTCCAGAGGGCCAGGCCCGCCACAGAGAAGGCCCTTCCCCTGGGTGTCGCCAACCGGCATTGCCCCGCCGACGGCACCCGAAGAAGACCCTCTCTGTGGGAGCGGAGCGGACGAAGGGATGTATGGGGCAGGAGGCGGTCTCGTATATAGCTAGGCCCCGAGCCATGGAGCGATTTAAAGATGGTCGTCAGCACCTTGAAGCGCACTCAAAAGGCCACAGGCAGCCAGTGCAGCTCGCACAGGAGAGGTGTTACGTGGGTTTGCCTTGAGGCACCCATAATCACCCGCGCGGCCGCATTCTGTACTAACTGTAGCTTTTGAGTGCACCTCAAGGGGAGCCCCATGTAGAGAGCGTTACAGTAATCCAGCCGGGATGTTGGTTCTGAAATAATTGGTTCCCCCTTGAGTAAGAATTCCAAATTCCCTATTTTGGTATAAACTGCTCTCCAGTCTCCATACTCCTGCAAGGATGTTGAGTTTTAAAAAAAGGAGAATTAGATACCTGAGTCTCACCTTGAATGACCTACAAAAATTGCCTTCTTCCGTTAATCCTATCTGTCAATCACAGCACAGTCCCAAAGTAATCTCGAAAACTGAGATATACTTTGCAGGCTTAATTTATTTTCCTCACTTGTAGCTCATTCAACATCCTCTGTGCTGAGAACACTTAAAAAAAAAAGAAGTTTGTCATATTACACAATTGTGTCTTTCAACAGATTTCAGGGATGATTTGTTGGCTGGACAGCCACAATTTTTGGTTGTTTTGTTTTGCTTTATGACACAAACAAATGCAATTGCATTTCTATTTGTATTAAATTTTAATCATTTGCTTCACTGCCCATAATACACTTGCTCATTTTGTCTTTTATTTAATCTTCCTAAGGTGCAAATCACCTTACATTTAGCATAGCCGTGCTGAAAGGCTTAAAATTAGGAAAACTGATAATGTAGCAGGCCATTAATTTTGTCTTTAAAAAAAAAAGATCCAAGATTGCACACTTCGCTCGGTCTGATTTTCATGGCAGACTGCTAGGCTGGCTGTGTGTTGTTGGAAATGTTGAATGCACTGTCAACATGCAGTGGAAAATGAATACCGTCTTCTGATGGAATAAAATGAAATCCAAAGGATGGAAATGGTAGAGAGGAAGGGAAGGGAATTTATTTTTAAATCTGAGAATACTTCGGGATTTTCGTTTCTGGGTTGTTGGTTTCTTTTAAGATTTCATAATGAAAATTTTACTCATGTACTTATTGGCATGAGTAAATGACTGATGAATTTTGTTTCTTCAAAGCCTATTAAAATTTCAGTATACTGATAAATAAAATAGATTAGGTAGATTAGATAGATGGGTGGGTGGGTGGATGGATACAGAGAGAGAGAGAGACAGACAGACAGATAGATTTGGGGGGCGGATGGATGGATGGATGGATGGATGGATAGTTGGATGGATAGTTGGATGGATAGTTGGATGGATGGATGGAGAGGAAAGATAGACAGAGAGAGAGATGATAATGAGAGATGATAGCATAGAGAAAGATGGAGAGAAAGATGATAGAGATACAGATACATAGAGCGTTAAACTTCGAAATGTGCTTTTGCTGTTTTAACCATTTTCATTTCTCAGCTTGCAAGTGAACCATGGTGGAGAGAAGGGGGAAATAGAATGTAGGATCCCAACAGCAAGAGGACAGCTGTGAGAACGAAGGACACTTCAGCAAGTGTTTGTCAGAGTCAAAAGACTTTCTCATAACAATATCATGAGACTCAATTGGACAATGTGACCCAGTCTAATGGGGGGGGGGGGGAGAGAGATTCTGTACTTTAACTATTTGGTTTTAAGCGGGAAATAGCTAGATCTGGTTTTGCCTTCATCTGTGCCAAAATGATGTACTCAATAAAACTTCATATTAATCGATTAGATGGTCTTGGCTGTGCTTGTTTTGGTTGGGTTTGTTCATCAGAACCTTGAGAGAGAGAGAGAAAGAGAGAAAGAGAGGGAGGGAGGGAGGGAGAGAGAGAGATGATAGATATATAGAGATAAAAATAGTGTGTATTCTTACTTTGTCATGTTAATGTACTAACAGAATATTTCAGTCCTAGTATTGTCTACTTTTTCATACTCTAGACACACGATATATCCAACTGCAACATCAGTTAACCATTTAAATCATTATTAACTCTCAACTTCAGACAATTTGATAATATTATCCTGAGGTTGTTATGTTTGTTACTTTTTTAAAAAGTTAGCAGCTTCCTGCTACATCTTACTTTACAATATGAATGTCCTTAAAAAAGAAGACTCGTAGATTTCTAGTTATTTTGGGGAACTGTAATCTGGATGGTACGAAACAGCCTCATCCCTTTTGAGAATTACATTCCCCAATCATTTCTTCAAGCTGCTGTAGTTCCTTAATAGCCATCCACAAGTTCATCTTCCCTATTCCCCAATTCCCATCTTCCATACAGAAGAGTTAATGAGGTTATAATTTTATAATTAAAGTAGATCATTTTAATTTCTCCGATGACTCTTTATTAGGATAATATTGTGAAGAGGAGGGCATTCATTTGTTGCTAGATGTGATCGTTTGGCTTTCACGGAATTTGCATCTGCTACTAAAGTCCTAAATCATTAAACAATAAATGTACCAGTTTGCAACAATCTAAATCTAAAGATACTGGAGAAGACTCCTGCGAGTCCCTTGGACTGCAAGGTGATCCAACTGGTCGGTCCTAGAAGAGATCAACCCTGACTGTTCTTCAGAAGGCCAGATCCTGAAGATAAAACTCAAATACTTTGGCCACCTAATGAAAAGGAAGAACTCACTGGAAAAGAGCCTCATGCTGGGAATGATGGAGGGCAAAAGAAGAAGGGGATGACAGAGAATGAGGTGGCTGGATGGAGTCACTGAAGCAGTGGGCATGAACTTAAGGTTGATAGAGGACAGGAAGGTGTGGAGGAACATTGTCCATGGGGTAATGATGAGTCAAACAAGACTTTGCAACTAACAACAACGACAACAACAACAACAACAAAATCTAAAGAAAGATTTAAGTGTCTTCTGTGATTTGGGATGGGGAAAGGTAGTTTGCATAACTGAGATAACTTCTTAAGGCATAAAAGACATTTTTTTGGTTATGAATGGGGGCAATTAAGCAATCCACTATAAACGCCTGATTATTTAAAACCACAACTTTGGGTTGGAATTTGGATTGAAAATTCCAGGGTTTGGAACGCCACACCTATCTGTGACTTGTAACCTCCTAAAACAGCTGTATATTTTCCCAAAATCTTGCAGAATCTTCTGCCAGGAAAAACACTCTGTCTTAAAAACACGTAGGCAAGATCTGCATTCCCTTTCTTGGAACTGCATCCAGGCATCACACAAGCCTACTGCTACAATTAAACTCAAACTATGTTTTCAGGAGTTTCGACCTTTCTCAGACTATTATCTTCTTCAGATGCATTACATTCCTATTCCTTACTACTTAATGGTACGTGAAGTATACTTTAAAGTCCTTGGAGTACATTTAAAGTAAAGCAAGTTGAGAAGGACATGTTTTCTGACTTGTTCACAAGTTGTCAACCTATGGAAAATCAATATGAAGGATGTATTGTCATTATCATCATCATGATCAAAACATTTTTACTTTGGGTCATTGTTAGGGAATAATTTATATTCACCAGTTACTAATGCAAGAAAGAACTGTGTTACCTACCTTAATGCTAAAGCAGGAGAAAGAAAAAAACAAGAAGGACCTTCCACCTTCCATTCTACAGCGACCGGGATGCCTTACGCACAGTCACTCAAGCACTCGTCACCTCTCGACTTGACTACTGTAATGCTCTCTACATGGGGCTTCCCTTGAGGTGCACCTGAAAGCTGCAGTTAGTCCAGAATGCGGCCGCGCGGGTGATTACGGGAGCGCCTAGACACTTCCAAATAACACCAATCCTGCGCGAGCTGCACTGGCTTCCTGTGGTCTTTCGGGTGCGCTTCAAGGTTCTGACGACCATCTTTAAAGCGCTCCATGGCTCGGGACCTAGTTATATGTGAGACCACCTCCTGCCCCATACATCCCTCAGACCGATACGCTCCCTCAGAGAGGGCCTCCTCAGGGTGCCGTCGGCTGGACAGTGCCGACTGGCGACACCCAGGGGAAGAGCCTTCTATGTGGCGGGCCCAGCCCCCTGGAACGACTTACCCCCTGAACTCTGCACCATCTCTGACCTGTGCCTCTTCCGCAAGTGTCTGAAGACACATCTGTTCCATCTAGCCGGCCTAGCGTAACCTCCATTACTTACTGTTAGATAGTTTTTAAATTGGGGTTTTTAATTTGGTTTTAGCGCAGGTTTTTATTAGAATAAGTTTTTTTAAATTTTTAGATGTTTTGTATGTATTTTTAGTATTCCTGTGCGCCGCCCTGAGTCCGTTTGGAGAAGGGCGGGGTATAAATTTAATAAAATAAATAAATAAATAAATAAATACTAAATTCTAATTTTGTGTGTGTGTATTGAGTCTGCCCTTTGAGTTTGTTTGCTTTTTCCTTTTGCTACCCATCTCACCACATGACATCTGGGAAGATGACATCACCCAGCAAGCCTCAACCAAGCCTAGGACTCAGGACAGCCTACAGATTTGCCCCTGCGTGGCCACACGGGAATCTGACAACCAATCAGAATACAAGCTCAAGTTCAAAAGCCCAAAGAGGGTATAAAAGTCAGGGCACTCTCAGCATCTCTTCCTTGGTTTTCTTCACCCAACATCTTCAAGGCATGCGGTCCTGTCCACCATTAAAGCCATCTTTCCAAGCAGCCTCCATGTTTCCAGTGTCTTTTGGGACTGAACCCAGCAGGACATTTCTTCTAACACAATCATACTCTTATACTTCATTCCATGCTTCCTTCTTCCACTAAAGCCATTTGCAGAAGCGAGGTCTATGCTAGAGTGTGACACAAAGCAGACTTCGTTCCTGCGGCTTTGGAATAAGCCGATGCTCTTGACCGTCTTGTGGAGAAGGAAGGCAAATAAGTCTGCTTCTTTAGAATAAATGTGGCGTTTGATAATATAATATATTTGTAATGTGGGAATCAGGAGAAGAATCCCTGGTGTAATTCCATTCTGTTGAGAACAATGAAGTGCCTTGGTGAAGAGCTTACCCCTGTGGTCACAGAATAAATTGAATATGACTCTCGTATAAAGGCTGTTGAGCACAATTCCACAGGAGCCATTGTTAACACTGTGAGGAATGCAACGACTTTAGTGCTTTCTGAATTGTGTTTGGGTGTGCCCTATTTTTAAAAGGATGAATGGAAAACACTTGGCAATTCAGCAGAGGCCATAATTACAACAATTACCACTGGGGGAAAAAAAGAGAGAGGAGTCATTAGCTATTTGAAATATGAAACGGAGCATGTTCTAGAAGTCAAAATGTTTCGCTATTTCATGCCACGATGTTGGGTCCTCATTGGATCCTGCAGGGCTGAAGTTTTCTTTTCGAAGTCATCTGAATAACTTCAGGCTAGAGCAAGGGGGTCAAGCTTAAGGCCCCGGGGGTGAGATCCAGCCCTTCAGGTGCAAAGCTGGCTGGAGAATTCTGGGAGCTGAAGTCCTTCAGACTTAAAGTTGCAAAGGTTGGAGACCCCTGCTCTAGAGCAGCAAAGGACTGGCCTGCAGTGCCTCTGCCAAAGAAAATGGAGCTCGGAAGTGTGGCACGCTCGCGCTCCATTTTTGCTGGTGTTCTGACCTAGGCTTCCTCAAAAAGCATGAAACAGATTCCTGGTCCCCTTTTTATTAAACGAAGGTGAATTCCTCTCATTCACATTCAGCCAAAGCGTGGTAAACAGTCTTTCAAAGGTGGATTTATGACCACAGACCTTATCTAGCTTGACAATGAGGTGCTGTGCAAGGAAAGACTTGGCACAGAGTCTCTGGGATTCACGGACAGATCTTCACACTCCTGAAACACAGGAACGAATGAACGAACAAAGGAACGAACAAATGAATTGTCTCCTACAAAAGCCCCCTCCCCTTTCACTCCTCTTTTATTTCCTATGGGAGGGGCCATTCACCACCCACCTGTGGCTTTACTCCCAAGTCGACCCTGATTTCTGAGCTGCTCTTTTCTCCTGGCACCTTTATGAACATGCACACTGGGAACAGGCTCCAGCTGTTCCCCTGCCTCACTGCCGTCTAGCTCCAAAGGCAGCTGAGAACTTTCAGATGGCCTGGCCCCACCTCTGCCTCTGATGCTGAGCCCTTGTCTGAATGTTCCCCAGCCTCCAGGACTGGCCCACGGTCCTCCCCAACCTCTTCACTGTACAACTCTGCTGCCAGCTCTGCTAGCTGTTGGTGGGCCAAAACAGCTGGCAGAGGATTGTAGGAGGCCATCACAGCTGGAAACGGAGCTCATGAGGGCCGTGAGCAGTATTCCCAAACTCTGTTCTTGCTGGCAGAGGGTTGCAGGAAGCTCTTGAAGCCAAAAACAGATCCCAGGCACCTCTTTTCACGGGCAGAGTGCTCGGGCCATGAAAAGACTCCAACACGAGTGACGTTGAGCTGGCTATGCACACTCTGACCATGCCCACCTTAGTCCCACCAAGCTCAAACACAACCCTGATGCGGCACTCATTGAAATCGAGTTTGACACCCCTGGGCTGGAGAATAACCACAAATTCCCCAGTCCTTCTGGGGGTATTGAGACAGATCTATAGATTCTCCTGCTGACCATTGATGGGTCCAGAAACAACCCCCAGGAGAGATGCCTCAGATTGCAGCCACTGTGGCCATCTTTTTGCAGCTTTCCTCCTTACAACATGAAAAACTCATCTTGTTCCTCCTGTGGGGCTTGCTGGCCTCGAATAAAATAAGCTTTAGCAGGAAGTTCAGAGGTCTTATTCAGGTCAAACCCTTTATAGTATAGAAGTTCCCTTACTCCATCATCCCTCATTAATTTACACATCCTTTTTTTAAAGATTTTTTTTTCTTAATGCATATTTCAAGCGGCCCCATTTCTTTATCTCATTCACTACTTCCCTCTACTCTGCAAATATAGATTTGTAAAAGCACAGCGTTGGAAGATGCTACCCGAAGACACAGGAGCCAACTCCCTGGTCTATGCCGAAGTCCAACTGTAAGCATCCCTGACAGATGGCTGTCCAGCTTTTGCGTGCACACAATCCAGGAAAGGGAGCCCATCAGCTCTTTCAGTAATTGGTTCCACTGCTGAACGGCTTTTTCTGTCAGGCTATTTCTCCCCACAACAGGACTTGGTTATTACTAAGCCAAGTTTCTACTAAGGGGACAAAGGCACTTTCCCAAGGCTTTCAATTGGCATGCGCTGGTTCAATTCCCCCGGCCCCCTCCACCGTTATTGCAAAAAGCAGAGGCAAAGAGTAGCAGAATGAGAAAGTCCCGTTTTGCAGGGAAGAAACCTAGGCACCAAATAACATTCTGCATTCCGTGGATTGGGTTCCGCTTAACGGAATTGGAAGGGATCTTATAGGTCATCTAGTCCAACCCCCTGCCCAAGCAGACCCTACACCATTTCTGAGAGATGGCAGTCCAGTCTCTTCTTGAAAGCCTCGAGTAATGAAGGCAACTTCTGAAGGCAAACTTCTGTTCCATCAGTTGATTGTCAGAAAATTTTCTCCTTATTTCCAGGTTGAATCTCTCCTTGATCAGTTTCCATCCATGCTTCCTTGTCTGGTTTTTGAGTGCTTTGGAAAACAGCTTGACCCCCTCCTCTCTGTGGTGGCCCCTCAAATATTGTATCCCTGCTATCATGTCTCCCCTGGTCCTTCTTGTTAACAAACAAACTCTAAAACAGTGATAGTAAGAAAATAAATAGTCTTTACTTTGTAGCAACTAAAAATGCTTCTTCCGACCAGTGATACTAACTTCTCAAAATAATAACAGTCTTTCACCAAACACAGAGTTATCTTACGGTGATGCAAACCAAACACTTCAGTCTTCAATCTTCTCAGCAGCAAACAGTAAGAGCAGGAATGGAATCGAAAAGGGAATGGACTGTGTTCCTGAGCTTCCTTTATGGTAGAGCTAAGAAGCACAGCCAATCAGAATTAAAACACAGTTCTTAAAGCTACATAACTCCTTAAGAACATAGGCTCGTATATATTGTCAACCCAATGTGAGGCTGAATAGCCTAACACTTCTCTTCACTAGACTAGCCATGTCCAGTTCCTGTGCATACCCCGCAGGCACATGCACATGCTTCCCACACATGCGCCCCGCGCATGCATGGCAGAGACCTGAAAACCAGCTGGCCAGCAGGAGGCATGCGCGCATGCGCAGTGGAGCTGAGCTAGGACGATGGTTCACGTGCCCACAGAGAGGACTCTGCATCACGGGTATAGGGTCTCTTGTTTGAGCAGGAGGCTGGACTAGAAGACCTCCAATGTCCCGTCCAGCTCTATTCTGTTTATTAAGAAGGCAACGGCATAGCATTTTTTAAAATTTATATTTATATCCCGCCCTTCTCCATAGTGGACCCAGGGTGGCGCACAGGAAATTTAAAAACATACAAAATACAAAAAATAAATACATAATTTAAAATATATATTAAACTATCCTATCCCATGCTAAAAGCCAAATTTTAAAATACCCAATTTAAAACTTTCTAAAAGTCCCCGTCGGAGGTTACGCTAGGCCGGCTTGTTGGAACAAATGTGTCTTTAGACATTGGCGGAAGAGGCAGAGGTCGGTGATGGTGCGTAATTCAGGGGGTAAGTCGTTCCAAAGGGCTGGGCCCGCCACAGAGAAGGCTCTTCCCCTGGGTGTCGCCAGTCGGCATTGCCCGGCCGACGGCACCCTGAGAAGGCCCTCTCTGTGGGAGCGTATCGGTCTAAGGCAGTGCTTCTCAAATAGTGGGGCGGGCCCCCCAGGGGGGGCGCGAGGCTCCGTAAAGGGGGGCGCGTTTGACCTCGGCAGAGGTGTACTTATAACAATTTTATAGACAAATGATACTATTTACAGTCGCACGGGGGGCGCGAAATGTTTTCTTCTTCCTAGGGGGGCATGACAGAAAATAATTGAGAAGCACTGGTCTAAGGGATGTATGGGGCAAGAGGCGGTCTCGCATATAACTAGGCCCCGAGGCGGTCTCGCATATAACTATTGCCATTAAAGGAATGCACTTGAAGTTGGACTTGGTGAAGTTTTCATAAATCCACTGCAAGAAATGTACACCGAACGATCCTGACATCAGGCTGCTCAGAGCGAAGGCTCTAGCTAAGCCTTATAGATAAAGTTGCTTGTAGATAAGGAAATAGATTGAGGACAGCCGGTGAAAATGCTTTCCTAGAAAAGAGCAGTGCCTGCCTGATCAATATTCTCGTCCACATCTGGAAAGTGCCTGTGGAACTACTTCTGAAAGAAATGCCTCTACAAGCCGTAATTAGAAACAGATGTGATGGTCCCACCTGAGATGTAACAGTGAAGGAATGCTGAGACAAGCCTAAAACAGATAAGTAAGATGTATACATATATTAGAGAGAGTTGTAGAGGGTTGGGAATGAGGCAGTGATAGTATTCAGCCGGTTCGGACTGGTTTGGGCAAACCAGTAGTGGTGATCTGTCAGTGGGGTGGGCTCGCCCGTGTCCACATGTCCCAGTGGCATGCTGTCATATTTAGCCATGTGTTCTAAGCTACATGCATGCATGCAAGCCACACACATGAGCAAAGAACATGCACGGAAGGCATCCACGCTCAAATTTTTGGTGCACAGCAAACCAGTGGTTAAATTATGTGAAACCCACCTCTGGGATGAGGAGATTGGACGATTAAGGTTATCTGAAGCAGAGTTGCAGGGGAAATCAGGTGTTGTGGGTGGAAGTGATTAAAATGCTCAAAGTCAAAAGGTTTCAAGGCCATTATGTTCCTCCTGGCCTCGGTATGGCTACAGGGAACTCACCCAAAGTGAGCCCGAATGCTCCATTCCATTATTAATGGGAATAATTGAGAGCCTTCTGATGACAAAACCGACATCCAAATTGAGCTGCTTCAGTGAAGTCCAGAGTCCATACCAAGGGTGTTCATCTTCAAAATATTTTGCACATATCTACAAAGATAAATTACACATTTACCTTAAACAACCTTTAAAAAATTACTGTGATGCTTATTTTTTTTTTTAAAAAAACCTAAGGAATATAAAAGAGTTGGTATCGGGATGATAATGTTATTTTCTTTCTTTCATTCTTTCTTTCTTTCTTTCTTTCTTTCTTTCTTTCTTTCCTTTCTTCCTTCCTTTCTTTTTCTTCCTTTCTTACTTCCTTTCCTTCCTTTCCTTCCTTTCTTCCTCTTTCACTCTCTCTTTCCCTCCCTCTCTCCCTTCTTCCTTTCCCTCCCTCTTGTATTTCTTTGTATAACATTTGCAAGTTATATTTTGCTATTTTTTTTAAAAAAATCCTAACCTCTGGGCCTAACCTATTTCACCAATAATCTACCTTTTTCATCAATTCATGTTCATATTTATTTATATTTATGCATACATCAGAATTAGAGGGCATGGTGGCTAATGAGTGGTTAATATGCTGAGCTTGTTGACCAGAAGGCTGGCACTTTGAGATCGAAGTATCACATGAGCTCCCGTTCCTTGCTCCAGCTCCCTCCCACCTAGCAGTTTGAAAGCTTGCAAATGCAAGTAGATAAATAGGTACCACTTCAGTGGGAAGGCAACAGCATGCCGTGCACCTCGGCGTATAATCATGCCGGGCATGGAAGCATCTTTAGACAATGTTGCCTCCCTCGGCTAGGAAACAGATGTGAGTGCTGCCCCCTAGAGTCAGACACAATAGTACAGGGGGAAATCCTTTGCCGTTTCTTTTTTTAAACCTCATATTATTTTTTATTTTTATTTTTTCACATTTATAGCCCGCACCCATCTCACCATAAAGGGACTCGGGGCGGCGAACAGAGATTTAAAATCAATTATACATAAATACAAAATATTATTAAATAATAACGAAATTAAATCAATATCCTGCTTAACTTAAAATAAGTTTAAATTTAAAACCCAAATTACAGTTTTGATTTGTTATAAAATAATGGGTGTGGAGTAGATCATGCTAGGCCGGCCAGATGAAAATAATACGTTTTTAGCTGCCGGCGAAACAAGCGGAGGTCTGTAATGGAACGGAGGTCGGAAGGTAGGCCATTCCAGAGGGTAGGGCCCACCACAGAGAAGGCCCTTCCCCTGGGAGCCGCCAACCAGCATTGCCCGGTCGACGGCACCCAGAGAAGACCCTCTCCCTGGGAGCGAGTCAGTCGAAGGGATGTATGGGGCATATCCTTAAAAGTAACTTTAGCTACTCGATTAGTTTACCTGGTCGACAAAAATAACCGTAGCACTAAAACCATTTTATGGAAATATTGATGCCACTCTCTGCTATTGTTTGACTAATGTATTTATCATAAAATGCAGCTGGAACTCGGAGGTTTAGTGAGTTCCTACAAATACAATACTGTCACCGAAGATTTGAGAAAACACTTTGTCTCTTCTTCTTAATGAACCGTAGCAGGCTGAGCCCAGGGGCCGGTGGCACTCTCAGTAGTTTACCATCATTAGGTTTACTGAGCTGAAGGTTACATTTATTTTTATGCAAATGCAATAAAAAGCGGCCCGATTCTGTGATTATAAAGCTGTTCTCCAAATAGAAAGATGGGGTAGAGGTAACATTGAGTCTTTAAATATTAATAAGCAAATCCACAAGTGATGCTTAAATAAAAGAGGCCAATTTGGAGATATATGTTTTACAGTAGGTCCCCTGCCGCCACTTAAGGGGCTGCTTGATAATGCAAAGCTCCTAGTGACTTAATTACACATGTCGATGAAAGATACAATCCTATGTTCCCAGATACTCCAACTGGGAAGCATTGAGATATCGGGGAAGGCTTCTGCGTCAGAGATACCCGGTGGCTGGGAAAATGCAAGAACTTGTCATCAGAAATATAACTCGTGCTTGAAACATGCTTGTCTGGGCGAGGCAGGGAGGCATCACAGTCAGGTGATAGTTCAAACCTCCCCATTATTGCTCCAACCTTCCTCCAAATGATCCCATGTTTATGGCAACTTCTGGAGCAAAACACTCACACACACACACACACACAAACGCACACACACACACATCTCCAGCAGCCTCTGGATGCAAGTAGTCCAGCAAAATGCTGTTACCACACTGGCTTCAAGGCAAGGAGTCCCACGAAGCAAAGGAACAAGGCAAGGAGTCCCACAAAGCAAAGGAACAAGGCAAGAAGACCCACAAAACAAAGGAACAAGGCAAGGAGTCCCACAAAGCAAAGGAACAAGGCAAGGAGTCCCACAAAACAAAGGAACAAGGCAAGGAGTCCCACGAAGCAAAGGAACAGGGCAAGGAGTCCCACAAAGCAAAGGAACAAGGCAAGAAGACCCACGAAACAAAGGAACAAGGCAAGAAGACCCACAAAGCAAAGGAACAAGGCAAGAAGACCCACAAAACAAAGGAACAGGGCAAGGAGTCCCACAAAGCAAAGGAACAAGGCAAGAAGACCCACAAAACAAAGGAACAAGGCAAGGAGTCCCACAAAGCAAAGGAACAGGGCAAGGAGTCCCACAAAGCAAAGGAACAAGGCAAGGAGTCCCACAAAGCAAAGGAACAAGGCAAGGAGTCCCACGAAGCAAAGGAACAGGGCAAGGAGTCCCACGAAACAAAGGAACAAGGCAAGAAGACCCACAAAGCAAAGGAACAAGGCAAGAAGACCCACAAAACAAAGGAACAAGGCAAGGAGTCCCACAAAGCAAAGAAACAAGGCAAGGAGTCCCACGAAGCAAAGGAACAAGGCAAGAAGACCCACGAAACAAAGGAACAAGGCAAGAAGACCCACAAAGCAAAGGAACAAGGCAAGAAGACCCACAAAACAAAGGAACAGGGCAAGGAGTCCCACAAAGCAAAGGAACAAGGCAAGAAGACCCACGAAACAAAGGAACAAGGCAAGAAGACCCACAAAGCAAAGGAACAAGGCAAGAAGACCCACAAAACAAAGGAACAGGGCAAGGAGTCCCACAAAGCAAAGGAACAAGGCAAGAAGACCCACAAAACAAAGGAACAAGGCAAGGAGTCCCACAAAGCAAAGGAACAGGGCAAGGAGTCCCACAAAGCAAAGGAACAAGGCAAGGAGTCCCACAAAGCAAAGGAACAAGGCAAGGAGTCCCACGAAGCAAAGGAACAGGGCAAGGAGTCCCACGAAACAAAGGAACAAGGCAAGAAGACCCACAAAGCAAAGGAACAAGGCAAGAAGACCCACAAAGCAAAGGAACAAGGCAAGGAGTCCCACAAAGCAAAGAAACAAGGCAAGGAGTCCCACGAAGCAAAGGAACAGGGCAAGGAGTCCCATGAAGCAAAGGAACAGGGCAAGGAGTCCCATGAAGCAAAGGAACAGGGCAAGGAGTCCCACGAAGCAAAGGAACAGGGCAAGGAGTCCCACGAAGCAAAGGAACAGGGCAAGGAGTCCCATGAAGCAAAGGAACAGGGCAAGGAGTCCCACAAAGCAAAGGAACAGGGCAAGGAGTCCCACGAAGCAAAGGAACAGGGCAAGGAGTCCCATGAAGCAAAGGAACAGGGCAAGGAGTCCCATGAAGCAAAGGAACAGGGCAAGGAGTCCCACGAAGCAAAGGAACAAGGCAAGGAGTCCCACGAAGCAAAGGAACAGGGCAAGGAGTCCCACAAAGCAAAGGAACAAGGCAAGGAGTCCCACGAAGCAAAGGAACAGGGCAAGGAGTCCCATGAAGCAAAGGAACAGGGCAAGGAGTCCCACGAAGCAAAGGAACAAGGCAAGGAGTCCCACAAAGCAAAGGAACAAGGCAAGGAGTCCCACGAAGCAAAGGAACAGGGCAAGGAGTCCCATGAAGCAAAGGAACAGGGCAAGGAGTCCCACGAAGCAAAGGAACAAGGCAAGGAGTCCCACGAAGCAAAGGAACAGGGCAAGGAGTCCCATGAAGCAAAGGAACAGGGCAAGGAGTCCCACGAAGCAAAGGAACAAGGCAAGGAGTCCCATGAAGCAAAGGAACAGGGCAAGGAGTCCCACGAAGCAAAGGAACAGGGCAAGGAGTCCCACAAAGCAAAGGAACAAGGCAAGGAGTTCCACGAAGCAAAGGAACAAGGCAAGGAGTCCCACGAAGCAAAGGAACAGGGCAAGGAGTCCCACAAAGCAAAGGAACAAGGCAAGAAGACCCATGAAACAAAGGAACAAGGCAAGAAGACCCACAAAGCAAAGGAACAAGGCAAGAAGACCCACAAAACAAAGGAACAAGGCAAGGCATCCCACAAAGCAAAGGAACAAGGCAAGGAGTCCCACGAAGCAAAGGAACAGGGCAAGGAGTCCCACGAAGCAAAGGAACAGGGCAAGGAGTCCCACGAAGCAAAGGAACAAGGCAAGGAGTCCCACGAAGCAAAGGAACAAGGCAAGGAGTTCCACGAAGCAAAGGAACAAGGCAAGGAGTCCCACGAAGCAAAGGAACAGGGCAAGGAGTCCCACAAAGCAAAGGAACAAGGCAAGAAGACCCATGAAACAAAGGAACAAGGCAAGGCATCCCACAAAGCAAAGGAACAAGGCAAGAAGACCCACGAAACAAAGGAACAAGGCAAGGAGTCCCACAAAGCAAAGGAACAAGGCAAGAAGACCCACAAAACAAAGGAACAAGGCAAGAAGACCCACAAAGCAAAGGAACAAGGCAAGGAGTCCCACAAAGCAAAGGAACAAGGCAATTATAAGGCAAGAAGTCCAGCAAACTCCAGATATCAGCAATGGCACACGAAACTATGATTTCACTGCTTGTTCCCAACCAGCGCCCCTCCCCACAGTATCTCCTTAAATCTCAGTCTCCAGGTGTGCCTTGTGAAGAGGGACGTTCTCCTCCCTAGTCATATGAGTCAGTCTGTGCTGTTCTTGCCTTCTCTCCACTCTCCATGCTCAGGGATCAGGAGGGGGCAGTCCTTGCTCATCGCCTGAGCCAGTGGTGGGTTTCAAATTTTTTAGAACCTACTCTGTAGGTGTGGCCTATTTTGTGGGCGTGGCCTGGCAGTCATGTGACAGGGTGGGAATGGCCACCTTTTAAAATGTGGTGAAATTCATTTAACAACGCTCTTGCTTAGCAACCAAAATTTTGGACTCAATTGTGATGATAAATTCTTTCTTTTCTTTCTTTCTTTCTTTCTTTCTTTCTTTCTTTCTTTCTTTCTTTCTTTCTTTCTTTCTTTCTTTCTTTCTTTCTTTCTTTCTTTCTTTCTTTCTTTCTTTCCTTCCTTCCTTCCTTCCTTCCTTCCTTCCTTCCTTTCCTTTCCTTCCCGTTGGGTCAGTGGCAGCGGCGGGCCAGATTTACTTCCAGGTACGCCGGTGGAACCTCCTCTCACCGGTTCTCTAAATTTCACCAACCGGCTCTCGCGAGTAGGTGCGAGCCTGCAGAAACCCACCACTGGCCTGAGCTCTGTCACTTCTCATCACCATTGCCTGTCCTTGCTTCCTCTCTCTCTCAGTTATCCTGCTCCTGTTCTTCCCTGCTGGAAAGCTGTCCCAAGCCCAGGGGACCTGGGGCTGCATCATCCTGCTCCTCCCCATTTTCCACCAAAGTCACCACTATTGGCCCCAGCTCTAGCTCATCCTCCTTGGTGGACTCAGCTTCCGATGGGGCCATGACAGTTAGCTTCGGTTGGTAGTTAGGTATAGAATTGAATAACAGAGTTCAAAGGGACCTTGGAGGTCTTCTAGTCAATTCCCTACCTAGGCAGGAAACCCTATATCATTTCAGACAAATGGCTATCCAACATCTTCTTAAAGACTTCCAGTGTTGGGGCATTTAATATATTTTTAACATATTCTATGTTTTATACTATTGATTTTTATCATTGCCTGTACACCGCCCTGAGTCCCAAAAGGGAGAAGGGCAGTATAAAAATCTAATAAATATTATTATTATTAATAATAATAATATTAATAATAATAATTCACAACTTCTAGAAGTAAATTGTTCCACTGATTAATTGTTCTCCCTGTCAGGAAATTTCTCCTCAGTTCTCAGTTGCTTCTCTCATTGATTAGTTTCCACCCATTGCTTCTTGTTCTACCCTCAGGTACCTTGGATAATAGTTTGTCTCCCTCTTCTTTGTGGCAACCCCTGAGATATTGGAAGACTGAGATCATGTGTCCCCTAGTCCTTTTCATTAAACTAGACATACCCAGTTCCTGCAACTGTTCTTCATATGTTTTAGTCTCCAGTTCCCTAATCATCTTTGCTACTGTTCTCTGCACTCTTTCCAGAGTTTCAACATCTTTTTTACATCGTGGTGACCAAAGGTAATTAGTCCAGCTCACAAACTGTGTTATGGTTGTTAAGATGTTGCTTTAGGGAGAAGGAGTTCCAACTTTAGATCCACTCTCATTTTCTGATACATCACTTTGCTCTCAGCCCACACGTCCCATTCTGTATTTGCGGTGGGGATAGCAATGAAGGTAGGAGTGCCAAGAAGCTACCTCATCTGTGACAATGGCAATGAATTCATGAACAAGTAGACAAATCATAAATAAATACCTGTGTGTTAAAACATTCTAACTGAAGGTAGTGAAGACCAATACTTCTTCCACTTTCAATTTTCCCCAGCTGGTACGACAAGATTTAGTCAAATGGCTAGCAGTAAATAAATCAACAACTGTGATATCAGGAAACTTGGTATCAGGCAGTTTGTGCATCTTTACAATTATAACTTTGCAGTGCTATTGAGGAATCGTTGATCCATAATCCTTTGATTGAAGTCCAGTTGAGTAGGCTGAGCCGCTATTTTGTATTTCAAAGGACGGTTCCTTATTTGATGCATCTTTTGAACTTTCCTCTCTGACATTGTCATGGCAGAAGTCCTAGTCACTTGAAACACCAGCTATCTTCCATAGTATCTGCCTGGCCAAATTGATCTGGCATGGTTGACATGTTCCTGCTCTCTTTGATGTAACTGTGCCATCTATAGGGTCTTTAGAAGCACATTTTCTCTGCAGCAGCACCTGCCCTTCAGAACAAATTCTCCCTGAGATCTGGATGAAACCCATTCTGATGATGTTTCAAAGAGATGGGAAGACTGGCTCTTCTCCCAGGCATTTGATGAGGATAAGTCAAACCTTCATGGATTGTGTCCATTCATTTCCCCCTTTTTTTTTTCTTGTCTGGAACTTATCCTTGTTATCATCTTATATGGTTTGGCATGCAGTCATCCAGAAGTTCAGACTGGATTTGGCCTTTTGATCCACCTATCAAGTCCTTCTCAAGGACCTAGGACAGGCAGATATCTTTCATTCATATACAGATACAGATTAAAAGAATTGGAAGAGACATTGTATGTCATCTAGTCCAAACCCTCGCCCAGGCAGACCCTAAACCATTTTTGACAGATGGCAATGCAGTCTCTTCTTGAAAGCTTCCAGTGATGAAGCTCCCACAAACTTCTGAAGGCATCTTCTGTTCCATGGATTGATTGCTCTCACTGTCAGGAAATGTCTCCTTATTTCCTGGTTGAATCTCTCCTTTTTCAGTTGCCATCCATTATTTCTTGTCTGGTTTTTAGGTGCTTTGGAGAATAGGTTGATCCCTTCCTCTCTGTGGTAACCTTTCAAATATTGGAACACTGCTATCATGTCTTCCCTGGTCCTTCTCTTCACTAGACTAGCCATGCCCAGTTCCTGGAACCATATTTGCTGATGTTAAAGTTATTGTTGCAGGAGGTAAACACCCAGGACCCAGTCTACCTCTTCTTCCCCCTCTTTTCCTCCTCCCCTCCTCTTCCTTTCTTCTTCTTCTTCTTCTTCTTCTTCTTCTTCTTCTTCTTCTTCTTCTTCTTCTTCTTCTTCTTCTTCTTCTTCTTCTTCTTCTTCTTCTTCTTCCTCTTCCTCTTCCTCTTCTTCCTCTTCCTCTTCCTCCTCTTCTTCTTCAACTCCTCCTCCTCCTCCTCCTCCTCCTCTCTCTTAAACATTTTATTTGTGAGCCACCCAGAATCATTGGGAGTCATGTGGAATACATATATAATAAATTCAATGTGGTGCAATCAACACAACTGATGAATTCGAGAATTACAGTAGGGATACATATAATCAGAAGAGGCTATAATATTATCCAGAGAAGTGATTCAAATATGAATGGTTAGCACTTTTCATGTATCTTTGTCTCTCAAGGCATACTACTGTAAGCTCAAGGGGAAACATCAGGTTTGCCTGTCAAAACAAAACCTTTCATTCTTGGTTCTAAGGAGCTCCCTAACTTACAGTAGGGTCAAAAAAATTGCTTTGGATCAGTCAAAATTATAGCATTATCCTTTAATTGGTATAGCTGCATTGATTGGACTTGGTGACCTTCGTGGCTCCCTCCAACTTCGCAATTCTATTATTTGATACTGGTATTTCCACTCCTTAAGGTTTTTCAGAGAGAAAGGGCATAAGAAAATGGATAATAGGAAACGACACTCTCCAACAAATCTGATTAAAGCTGGTACCAAAAATACGCATTTTAAGAACAAAGTGCACCCTAGAAATTATTTGCATCAGTGTGGACAATTGATAGAACAATCTGATTGGAAAAAATGAAAGGTTGACACACACACACACCCAAAAAAAAGACAAATTAACAATTCTCAATCATGGGAAAATGGGTGAAACAAATACTTTTAACAGAATAACAAGAGTTGGAAGGGACCTTGGAGGCCTTCCAGATCCACCCTCCTGACCAAGCAGGAGACCTTATAGGATTTCAGACAAATGGCTGTCCAATCTCTTTTCAAAATTGCCCAGCTATGGAGCATTTACAACTTCTGAATGCAAGTTCTTCCACTGGTTAATTGTTCTAGCTATCAGGAAATATCTCCTTGATTGGTTCTCTCCTTGATTAGTTTCCACCCATTGCTTCTTGTCCTGCCCTCAGGTGCTTTGGAGAATAGCTTGACTCCCTCTTCTTTGTGGCAACCCCTCAAATATTGGAAGACTGCTATCATGTCTCCCCCAGTCCTTCTTTTCATTAAACTAGACATACCTAGTTCCTGCAATGGTTTTTCATAGGTTTTAGCCTCCAGTCCCCTAATCATCTTTGTTGCTCTTCTCTGCACTCTTTCTAGAATCTCAGCATCTTTTTTACATCGTGGTGACCAAAACTGAATGCAAATATTCCAAGTGTGGCCTTCCCAAGGCCTTATAAAGTGGTATTAACCCTTCAGGTGATCTTGATTCTCTCCCTCTGTTTATGCAGCCTAGAACCGTGTTGGCTTTTTGGGCAGCTGCTGCACACATGTAATAGGAAGAAACAGATGGCAATTATATAAATGTATATTGTTTGAGCAGATTGCCACAACTCTATTCAGCAACTTTTCAGTTTGTGTTGATATTAAATGAAGGTATTTCAAAGTTAATACAGAAGTCTTGGGAAAAAGAAAAAAGAATGGAGGTAAAAGTCAGACAGCATTGTCACTACAATATTTTTTCCCCGTTTGGGTTTAAATAAAGGTAAAAGTTCTGTCTAAAAGATAATTAAAATAGTTTTATGGCTCCTGAAATCAGAAGCCCAGAATTATAGATTTTCTCAGGAATAGATCTTCTCTTTAAACTCAAAGAAGAAAACTCTCAAGAATAAGCAAAGCTCAGTCACAGAGAAGCAAAAAATAGGGCGGAACATAACTTTCAAAACAAATGCAGTGATGAAGAAAGAAAGGAACATAAGAAGGAGGGGAATCAAGGAAGTAAAACTGAACTTTCTATTGTCGGCTGCAAAGCAGATTTCACCTTAATGGCTTCCTTAAAGGACATTTTCTGACACTCAAACTTTTCCAATAAAATGATATTAAAATCTTGAAAAGGGTAGACAATCCTGTGGTTACTCAGCAAAAAATCCAAACTCTTGTTTTGAAGAAGGAAAAAAAAAAGGAGAGAGGA
This sequence comes from Rhabdophis nuchalis, assembly GCA_039707465.1. Lineage (NCBI taxonomy): Eukaryota > Metazoa > Chordata > Lepidosauria > Squamata > Natricidae > Rhabdophis > Rhabdophis nuchalis. Next base: position 8,339,055 of record CM077651.1, on the reverse strand, counting down.
GAGTGCTTTGCAGGCATACACTGCCACCTTCTGGAGTTCCACAGTGGGATGAGCCAGCCAACCCTACGATGATAGCATTGGCTTTGACTTTGTATCTGTGATTTGGACGTCAAAGAGGTCGAAGAATGCTAACCTCGCTAATGATTGCTTGCTTTGTGTGTCTCCTATTACATACACCTTCATGGCTTCTTCTGGCCGTGTACCTGGGTAGACTTTAGCTAGGCAGATCTGGTGGCCTGTGCGAGTTGATGGAGAACCACCACATATTGAGGTGCAGCTGACAGTTGTGGCAGCTTCTGGGTGTGCTTTGGTGTTGTGTGGAGGCTTCTTGTTCGGAGGAGGGTCGGCAGTCAGACCCTGTCTCATCTCAGAATTTGGATGTGGGGCGCCTGGGCGTCTGTCACTCTTGCAGAGGTGGCATTGCACCTTAGCTGTACAGGTTTTGGCCATGTGTTGCGTAGATTCACAACTTTTATAGCAGATTTGTATTCCTAATCGGAGCTTTCCTTTCCTCCAGGGGCTTCTTTCCACATTCTGTGCACTTGTTCAAAGCCTGTGAGGACTTGTGGAGTGGACAGAATGGGTCTTTATTCGTTTTGGGGGGTTTAAGTAGAACTCTCCTTAATGGTTGAACCTCTGAGTCATTCGTGGTGGAGTTAGACTTCCATCACACCCCATGACATGGATGTTCTACCAGGGAAAGCAAAAATACATTCCTGGTACAGAGCAAATCTAGGCTTTATCATACAAACACAATTTCTCCCCCCCCCCTTTCTGGATTGGCTCTGAATGTAAGTCTGGATGCCATCCAGAATCCTTTTGAACATCCAATCTCTTTGTTCGGATGAACAGGATGGCTTTAAAGAGCTAGGAAGACACATGGAGTGCTCTCAAGCACCTTCAAGTGCCTAGTAGGAAGATCTAAAAGAGGACTATCGGTCTGCTTGGAAGGAAAAACGCATAGCCACATTTCCAATCATAGTTAGGGCAATGATTTATCCAGGCAGGCAGCCCTGGTGTTAGAGTGTTTAAAGGGCAGTATTGCAGGCAACTTTGCCAACAAAAAATGAGTATAGTCAAGGCTATGCTTTTTCCCAGTTGCAATGTATGGCTGTGAAAGTTGGACCATAAGGAAGGCTGAGTGCCAGAGAATGGAGGCCTTTGAACTCTGGTGCTGGAGAAGACTCCTGCGAGACCCTTGGACTGCAAGTCGATCCAACCGGTCACTCCTAGAGGAGATCAACCCTGACTGCTCTTCAGAAGGCCAGATCCTGAAGATGAAACTCAAATACTTTGGCCACCTAAGAAGAAGGAAGGACTCATTGGAGAAGGGCCCCATGCTGGGAACGATGGAGGGCAAAAGAAGAAAGGGACGACAGAGAATGAGGTGCCTAGATGGAGTCACCAAAGCAGAAAATGTGAGCTTAAATGGACTGCAGAGGATGGTAGAGGACAGGAAGGCCTGGAAGAACATTGTCCTTAGGATCGCAAAGATGCCCTGGAGATGCCACTGGCTGTGAAAGTGGCATTCAATTATCCGAAAAGGAGATCCTGCACCTTCAGGAATATGGGAAGAAGAAGAAGGAGAAGGAGAAGAAGGAGAAAGAGGAGAAAATTATTCCAGGCCAAATCTGCACACAGCCTGGAGATCAATCCTGATGGGGCTCAAGTTTTACTCCACCTTCTATCCTTCTGAGGTCAATAAAATGAGGACCCAGATTGTTGGGGGCACTATGCAAATAATGCTTACATTGTAAACTGCCCAAAGAGTATGGTAAAGCATTATGGAGTGCTACATAAGATTAAATGCTATTGCTATATCTCTCTTTCATTGTAATTATGCAATCCATCTTCAGAGTCGTCCTTGAAGGGGTGAACTTCAAGAATAAGCCCCTGTGTGAAATGTCCTTTTCTCCAAACCCTCTGAAGCTTCCTTGGTATCAGATTTGGGTATCCCACTCAGTTGACCAACGGGATCTAGGTGTTTCCTGAAAATTAGATGGGGTGGGTGAGACCTATTCATGTGCACATCCCCAAATGAAAAGAGAAAAAAAATGAATGATCTGGCTACTTTTGAAGTTCATCCTCTTCCCCAGCCACTACTAATCCTTTAGTAATTCCTCAGATTTCCTTCGCAACACTCTGAAGATCCGCTCAAGAGCTGCTGCCAAACATTGCCTCAGCTTCAGGCTTGCTTTGCTTTACCAAGTGCCACTTTTTACAAAATTATCAGGAGGAACTAAGAGAGCCCCTCACACGTATTAGACCTAAGTGTCTTTTCTTCCAGCCCAAAGTGCGTTCTGTAGTTGCTGAATTGTGGCAGCCCCGATGCCAAGTATCGGCAGTTCAATTTCCTGCCAATTGTTGTAGGAGAGCCAGGCTGTAAAACCTGAGAGTTGGCTTAGCCGCATGAAAAAAAGCAAGCAAAGAAGCAAAGAAGCAAGCAAGCAACAAAAACCTCCTTGAAGTTCCGGAGGACTTTGTCTTGCCGTGGGTCCCAGTCCAACGTTTATCCCTGCAGCTTTCAGCTCCCCGAAGAGCATTAAAAACCAGTCCAAAAATGCAAGAAGTTGCCCATCTATCCCAGGGCTGGGAGTCAACATTTTTACTACCGGTTCTAGTGGGTGTGGCTTGGTGGGCGTGTCGTGGTTTGGTAGCAGGGGTGGGTTACTACCAGTTTGCAACCCGCGTGCGTACAATAATTTACAATGAACTGCACACGCGCAGTCACTAAAAACCAAAGTGGTGGCAGGCCAGTGATGGTAAGGGAATCAGTTCACGGGCATGGCAGGCCTGGGTCATTGCTGGTTCTGCAACCCAGGCCTGAATTCCACTACAGGTTCAGTCAAACTGGGAGCAACCCACCTTTGCTTGGTGGGCATGGCAGGGGAAGGATACTGTAAAATCTCCATCTGCACCCTACTCCAGGGGAAGGATAATATAAAATCTCCATTCCCTCCCCACTCCAGGGGAAGGTTACTGCAAAATCGCCATTCCCTCCTGATCAGCTGAGACTTGGGAGGCAGAGAATAGATGGGGGTAGCCAGCCAGAGGTGGTATTTACCGGTTCTCCGAACTTCTCAAAGTTTCTGCTACCAGTTCTCCAGAGCTGGTCAGAACCTGCTGAATACTGCCTCTGTTCTATTCCAACGTTATCAAGGCTATCCGAGCATATTATCTGAATAGAATCAATTCTGTACAACCACTAGATGGCAGCAAAGAGCAATTGGCTATAACTCTTTGCTGCCCTCTGATGAGTGGATGGAATTCCTGCAGTTCGTGTGCCCAATTTGGAATTAATGCTTGCGAAAAGGAGCTTTGACGCTGTGCTAGTTTTCTCCTTTTCGGATGCAGTTCATTTAAGGTCCTTTCACAAGTAGGTTTGCATATGAATGATGTTTATATCTTGCTTTACTGTCGGGGAGTTAGCACAGAGAATAAAATGCTATATATAGCTCTAAATTGTCACAATCCTTACTCTCTCTCCAAAACAAGAGATGATCTTTTGGATGTTTGCTTTTCGTTTGGGCTGTGATGAATTAATAAAGCCAGGATTCCAACATTAATGAGCACCGAGTGCACATTTGTTAAAAAATATTGTTTTACCACCGTAAAATGAAAATAGCTTCATAGGCGGTTTCCCACTTTCTCAAACAGCTTGTGAGTGAAACATTATGTCCTCTTGCTTTAAAGTACATTAAGCATCACGATGCATTAGGGATGATGGTAGCAACGACTAGTACTTCATACCATACTTATCTTTCACCTTTGCCCTCTAGCAGCTCTGGGTTACGTTCCTGGGGATTATCACATTTTAATCTTTGCAACAGCATGTGAGATAACCAAGACTAAATGTGACTGCCTTGAGATAATCTGGGGATTAGGATGACTAGCCTACATTGAAACCCAGGTCATTACAGACCAGTCCCGTGCCTCGCCTAATCTCATCTGCTCGGCCACATGTAATCTATTTCCATTAAAATTAAATTAAGCTGCCCACATGATTGTAGCCTTTAATGTCCCAGTAACATTATACTTTGCTTACAGAACCTTTTTGTCGTTGTGTGCCGAAAGCAAGCCTAATGCGATGCAAAAATGCAATGCGTGCATGACAGCCCACATGCGCCTCACCTCCACAGATATGCAAGTCTGCACAGATACCCCCATGCCCCCCCTTGCACATGCACCCAACCCCACCACCCATTTTGTGGCTGCCAGTTTGGTGAAGGAGGCTTTCCGGGCTCAAAACGGCTCTCTGCTGTGCATGGAGGTGCTGCACGACACCCCAAAATGCAATGAGAGTATCCCCCCCCCATGCATGCCCCCTGCCCCTTGTGCATGCACAGCAAAGACCCAAAGACCAGGGGGGCAGCGTGAGGCACACATTCATGCACGGTAGAGCTGGGCTGGGGCGACAGCTGACATCCCTGCAAAGAGGGTTCTGTGTCCCACTTCTGGCACGTATGCCATAGGTTAGCCATCATGGTTATAGATCATAAATAGGAGCCAGCCGTGTGCAGCAGCTGCCAAAAAAGCCAACACAGTTCTAGGCTGCATAAACAGAGGGATAGCATCAAGATCACGTGAAGGGTTAATGCCACTTTATAAGGCCTTGGGAAGGCCACACTTGGAATACAGCATCCAGTTTTGGTTGCCACGATGTAGAAAAGATGTGGAGATGCTAAAAAGAGTGCAGAGAAGAGCAACAAAGATGATTAGGGGACTGGAGGCTAAAGCATATGAAGAACGGTTGCAGGAACTGGATATGTCTACTTTAATAAAAAGAAGGACTAGGGGAGACATGATAGCAGTGTTCCAATATCTCAGGGGTTTCCACAAAGAAGAGGGAGTCAAGCTATTCTCTAAAGCACCTGAGGGTAGAACAAGAAGCAATGGGGGGAAACTAATCAAGGAGAGAAGCAACTTAGAACTGAGGAGAAATTTCCTGAGAACAATTAATCAGTGGAAGAACTTGCCTCCAGAAGTTGTGAATGCTCCAACACTGGAAGTCTTTAAGAAGATGTTGGATAGCCATTTGTCTGTAATGTTGCAGGGTTTCCTGCCTAGGCAGAGGGTTGGACTAGAAGACCTCCAAGGTCCCTTTCAACTTTGCTATTGTATTGTGTTGTATAATTGGCTCCATATGAATCTCCAATCGCTTGGGGAAAAATACCTTTTTATTAGCTTCCGTAATGTTTATAAGTTTGCAATCTTTGTACCATGAAGGGCACAGCCGAAGCTGAACTAAAGGAAGACATAATTTCAGTGTTCAATTCTTAGATAGATGACTCCGGTTAAAAAGGATTAGATCTGGGGATCTTTCCCCGAAGACAAAATTAGAGTTGGGTGATTCATTTGTCAGCTGAAAAATGCTCTGCAAACTTCATTGTGCCTCTATAGGTGGTAAGAAATGCAATTAATTAAGAACTAACATTAATAAAAGACAGCTAGCTTTCTATTAAACATCTGATGCACGGCTGAATATGCTATGCTTTTATATATATATTTTTAAAAAGCCTATATTAATTGGTGTGTGTTTGTGTGTGTGTGCGAGCCAACCATTAGTGAATAAACAAACGAAGAAAGAAACAAGTGTTATTCTGAACTGAAAACAATTATCTTGCCAAATTGGTTGCGCTTTAGGCAAAGATGAGGATTTTTTTTTTCATAACCCAGTAATAATGGCAACCCTGCTGATTTCATTTTCATTTAAATATATTTCTGCTTGTCACTGTCCTAACAGTAATGAGAAAGAAAATATGTTGTTCTAATAATTGCTTATATGAATTATGAAATATTTATTCCAGAAGTACATTGTTTTATCTTCTTCTTTTTTCTCAACAACACCCCCACCCTCCCTCTCTGGTTTACACTTTCAGGTTTTGTTTCTCTACACTGAAGATGCTACCAGGGTATATGATAAGGTTTGCTCTTTAATATAAAAAAGGCTTTACTATTACTACTAATAACAACAACAACGTTACCTTAATAGTTCCTAGGTCCTTGCTTAGGACTCGAGCTGTTGAGGTACCAATCAGCCCCAAAGTCTGTGTTCTTGCTTATTCCGAAGCCGCGGAGAGAACACAAAACCAACTCTATTTCCCACAGTTTTCTCACAATTAAAGAATGAATATTTCCCTCCCCTCCTTAACACATGACATGTAGGCTTAAACAAACACAAGGAAAAGAAATCAAAAGTAAACCTCTAAGAAAGCGCTCTATTGTTACCATATAGATGAAAGTTATTGTCATAAATATTATTAGGACCACAGGAGTATGGTAACTTGCAGATATATAGCAGAAGAAACCTAGTAACTCCTCCTCTAGGTAGCAAAATCAGCAATATAATTCCTCCCTTCTTTTGAATTAACTGTTAGGACAGCAAACGTTCCCCTTATTTTCTAAAGCAGGGGTCTCCAACCTTTGCAACTTTAAGTCTAAAGGACTTCAGCTCCCAGACTTCTCCAGCCAGCAAAGCTGTCAGTGTCAGGGCCTGGGCCAGGGGTCTCCAACCTTTGCAACTTTAAGTCTGAAGGACTTCAGCTCCCAGACTTCTCCAGCCAGCAAAGCTGTCAGTGTCAGGGCCTGGGCCAGGGGTCCCCAACCTTTGCAACTTTAAGTCTGAAGGACTTCAGCTCCCAGACTTCTCCAGCCAGCAAAGCTGTCAGTGTCAGGGCCTGGGCCAGGGGTCCCCAATCTTTGCAACTTTAAGTCTGAAGGACGTCAGCTCCCAGACTTCTCCAGCCAGCAAAGCTGTCAGTGTCAGGGCCTGGGCCAGGGGTCTCCAACCTTTGCAACTTTAAGTCTGAAGGACGTCAGCTCCCAGACTTCTCCAGCCAGCAAAGCTGTCAGTGTCAGGGCCTGGGCCAGGGGTCTCCAACCTTTGCAACTTTAAGTCTGAAGGACGTCAGCTCCCAGACTTCTCCAGCCAGCAAAGCTGTCAGTGTCAGGGTCTGGGCCAGGGGTCTCCAACCTTTGCAACTTTAAGTCTGAAGGACTTCAGCTCCCAGACTTCTCCAGCCAGCTTTGCTGGCTGGAGAAGTCTGGGAGCTGAAGTCCTTCAGACTTAAAGTTGCAAAGGTTGGAGACCCCTGTTCTAAAGTATCCAATGATTTTCTTTTCTTCTCCCATCAACAAATTAGTTCCTGGGTTATCTTTCAGCAGTTAGCTATGAACAAAGGGGAGAAAAAAGCACACACTGAAGTTTTTGTATTCATCAATTCTTAATGCCCCTGTAACAACAAACAAACAAACAAAAAACCCTATCCAAGCTTGGCTGTTTTAAAGTGCAACTTATTTAATATTGCATGGGAATCTCGCAATTGTCTTTGGCGCTGCAGCAGTGATGAATGAGCATAAGCATTTCCCTGTGCACAAAACCCCCATAAAATTAAGAAGAAGGCCATGAAGGCAAAAGACTCCTTTCCCAATTTATCTTAGAGTCCATAATAGTCATAGAACTAAGTGATGAAACATCAGTGAAGCATGGGCAAATTAAACGCCAAAAAAAAGGGGAACTCTATAAAGCCTGGAGAAATCATTAGCTATTATATTAACAGAATAAAATAAAATAAGAGTTTGGATGGGACCTTGCAGATCTTCTAATCTGGGGTCAGCAACCTTAAACACTCAAAGAGCCACAAAGGTCCTAACCAGAAGTCCCCCCACATTCAATTCTGGAACTGACCAGAAGTCCAGTTTCCCCATCATAGAGTCTCCTCCTGGCGTGGCATCCTTTTTCCTCTCCTGACCAGAAGTCCAGTTCTTCTACCATAGAGTCTCCTCCTGGCGTGGCATCCTTTTTCCTCTCCTGACCAGAAGTCCAGTTCTCCTACCATAGAGTCTCCTCCTAACACAGTGCCCTTTTTTTCCTCTACCTATCCCAACTTAAACCTCTATCAATTGTGGAGCTAACTGGTGACAGGGAGCCACAGCAGAGGGATGAAAGAGTTGCGGTTTGCCCACCCCTGTTCTAGTCCAACCCCCTACTTAGGGAGGAACCCTTGCACCACTTTAGACCTAGACACCAAGACACCACCTATTCCTGCCCTGTCCTGTCCTGCCCTGCCCTGCCCTACCCTGCTCTATCCTATCCTATCCTATCCTGCCCTGCCCTGCCCTACCCTACCCTACCCTACCCTACCCTACCCTACTCTACTCTACTCTACTCTACTCCTATTCTATCCTATCGTACTCTACCCTACCCTACCCTACTATCCTCTACTCTACTCTACTCCTATTCTACCCTATTCTATCCTATCCAACTCTACCATACCCTACCCTACCCTACTATCCTCTCCTCTCCTCTCCTCTCCTCTACTCTACTCTACTCTACTCTACTCTACTCTACTCCTATTCTATCCTATCCTATCCTGAACCCACCACTGGTTCACTATCACAGTCATATACCAGTCCAGTATCTGATTTTTTTTTTTTTAACTATAAAAGATACTGCGCTTTGATGGTTAGTTGCTAGACATTGGCATTTGAACATAGATCTTTTTAACATTTATATTTTATTCTGTTTATTAATCCAGATGAAATTTTAATATATATTGCTAGAGTATGTATGATGTCATATGCTAAATAAATATTAAAGCAACAGAAGGAAATGAAATTCTCAGTGACTACATCAATACAAGCAGTTTGTTTCCATGGGAACTTGAGAAACTTTTATCATTTCCAGCTGGGATTCAAACCTTCGTCCCAATATAAATAAAGAGACAATTCTCTCCAAAAATATTTTTTGGGAGGGGGCCCGGATTCTTTGCATATAAGAAAACGATCAACTTTCTCATCTCACAAGAGCCATTTCATGAATTACTCCTTGGCCTTCCAGTTGTAAGCAAATGGAAGGAAAATGTCCCAGGCAAAGCTAATCTGGGAAGATTAGCCTAGAATCTAGCCTAGATGAAAAAATAAATAAATATGGGTATCATCATCTTCACTTAATGATGCCATAATCCCTTGTGAGATGGAATCTGGGCAAGTTAATGGGGTTACAGTAGGAGAGTGTTTTAATGGCCAGATGCCCTTCTTGTCACCAATGCGAAATTTTGTTCAGCAGATATATTCTCAGGGTGAGAAATATCTTAATAATAATAATAATAATGATAAATTTTATTTATAACCCGCTCTCTCTCCCCAAAGGGACTCGAGGCGGGGCACAGGAAAATTAAAAGCAATAGACACAAACAGAGTACAAAATTTAAAATCACAATTAAACATATCCTGCGCTAAAAACATCTATAAAAACTAAAAACTGTCCCTAAAACCCCTTAACACTATAACTAATTAAAATTACCCTAGGCCAGCCAAACGGAAGAAATGAGTTTTTAAAAGCTGTCGGAAGGAGCGAAGGTCTGTGGTTGTTCTGATTTCGGGGGGGAAGGTCGTTCCAGAGGGTCGGGCCCGCCACAGAGAAGGCCCTTCCCCTGGACGTCGCCCGCTGGCACAGCCTAGTGGACGGCACCCGGAGAAGTCCCTCTTACCTCTACCTAGGATCAAACTCACAGCCTCCTGATTGGGAGTCCAGGGCTCCACCTCCAGGCTACCCCACCACTCAAGAGGAAAAAAATGGGTATATGTTCTACAAATTACAGATTGGGAGATATTTTCCCTTGGGACTTCTCATTTTTTTTCTTCTTTTACTTTTAGTTTGTGGTTACCTTTTTTCGCTAATAAAATATAATTTTAATTGGATATAATTTATTCATGTTTGTAATAGAAAATCACACATTATTTCCAAAATCCTATGTGAAGAACCTTTAGAATTAGAATTAGAATTTATTAAATTTATATACCGCACTGTCAGATCTGCTTCCATCATAAATCAGGAAAGACCACGCTTAAGCTCATTTGGAAGTTTAAGGTTACTTTTACTGAATATGATAAGACCGCAGCGAAAGTCAAGCAAGGAATGAAACATTTAGGCGTGTAACATACGTATCAAAGCATAACCCAACCCTTAAGCCCCTTTGACCCCATTATATTATCCAATGCAGAGTCGTTCAACGATGTCAGGTGCGCTTCCTGCTCAGGAGCATCACAATGGAATGCAAGACCATTAGCCTTGGTGATAACAGGCCCTGGCTCCATCTCTCTCCAGCTCACTTAATATCCATACCAGTGGTGGGTTTCTGCAGGCTCGCACCTACTCGCGAGAGCCGGTTGGTGAAATTTAGAGAACCAGTGAGAGGGGGTTCCACTGGCGTACCTGGAAGTAAATCTGGCCCGCCGCTGCCAGTGACCCAACGGGAAAGAAAGGAAAGGAAGGAAGAAAGGAAGGAAAGAAAGAAAGAAAGAAAGAAAGAAAGAAAGAAAGAAAGAAAGAAAGAAAGAAAGAAAGAAAGAAAGAATTTATCATCACAACTGAGTCCAAAATTTTGGTTGCTAAGCAAGAGCGTTGTTAAATTAGTTTCACCCCATTTTAAAAGGTGGCCACTCCCACCCTGTCACATGACTGCCAAGCCACGCCCACAAAATAGGCCACACCTACAGAGTAGGTTCTAAAAAATTTGAAACCCACCACTGATCCATACCCACAGCCCCTCCCTCCCCGTTTCAAAATGACAGCCGAAGCAAGCAAAAAGCGGAGGCTGACACGCACCTTCTCCCTACTGGGACTCAGGGCAGTGTCCTTTCTTTGAGAAATTTTGAAAAACTGAGTCAATGTTGATGTATTTTAAGATGATACATTTCCAAGTTATTATCGTTCTTCATGCAAAGAAAATTGAGCCGAAGGCTTGTAGTACTATAAACTTTAAAGTGGAGTCTTGAAGGTAAATCAATTTGATTTTATGAATTTCCATTCTGTTTCCCCCTAATTACTCCTAATTAATATTAGTTTGGATATAACCCCAAATAGTGGACCAAAGTAGGAATAGAAGGGAATATTTGTAGCTCGTGGTTAAACTGTGGGATTCTTGGTGTTTTCTTGCTGACATTTCATTACCCAACCCTTCTAGCAATGATGATGTTGCCTAGTTAGGTCATGAAATGTCTTCATGAAAACAAACATGCCCAGAAGACACCAAGGATGCCACAATAGACAAAGTCCATTGTTCTGAAATAGTCCAAGCTATTCATATAACTGATGTCAGTATACATTATTTGCGTAAATATATGCATTGATAGAAATAATATTAGTTCTATTAAGTATGTGCATTCAGATATAATGGACTTCAGCTTTTATTGAGTTTTTATAGGGCCTGGTCTCTATGAGTTGTGTTCTTTCAAATTCTAAACACACACATTTTGAAGGAAAATGAAGAAATGCAAAATGTCAAAGATACTTGTGACAGCATTAATACATTGATTTTCTAAATGTCCCAAAAACTGAAAGATTTCTAAAATTTGGAAACAAGTATATCAATGTATTGGCTCATAATTAAGTATGAATATATATTTTAAGCAGTAGTCCTTCAGAGATGTATAGCAAGATCAGATCAAAGTAGAGTTATAATCCATTCAAAGATCAAGGTAGAGTTATAATCCATTCAAAGAGATACCTATGCAATTGTCAGGAAGGACTCTGGTATGTTGAAATCATCCCCAAACAATCAAATCTTTCTCTTTCTCTCTCTCTCTCTCTTGTTTTTTTTTGAAAGATCCAAGAACAGAAACCTTAAGAAAAATTTACATTTGTGTGATGAAATCCTTTCTCACCCATTCTTTCACAGCTATGCCATGCTGTGATTGACAACATGGGGAAGCACTGCAGTGCTCCAAAATAATTCAAGGATAAAACTTTTAGTAGGTGAATTTCTATGGATTGTTAAAATAGCGAGCCCGTAAAGATATTTGCTTTTATTGAAAAATATGTTTATCGCTTCCCTGTAAAAGGAATTTAATTCCAGGAGAAGTTGTTGATTTCTTCTGTCCACCTACCGGCTCTTAAGTGCAGATAATTTGACCGTATGTCTCCATGTGGAATCAGCAGACTGATGAAATCAGACTGGATGCACATAAAAATTACAGGTCCCCAACAGAAGTTTATTCGGAAGAGACAAAACTACAAGGAGCAAATCATGCAGAAATGGAGCGAGTGGACTTCTCAGTGGGGAATTTGGGATCTTTTATAGCGTAATTGATTTCATGCCACATATGAGAAGCAGGCTAAGTTTTCAAAGTAACATTGCCATGTAGATAAATACTTAATCACCCTGGAGTTCTCAGGCCATCACCGCTGTTCCCTCTCAAGGCATCCATTAATTGATGGGGATAGTAGGGACGAAAAGCCACAAGTTTCAACCACCATTATCATCATGGAATGACCCCATAAACCCTTGTGGGGTGGAGTCTGGGCAACTGAATGGCGCTAGCAGAGTGTTTAATGGCCAGATGCCTTTCCTGTCACCAATGTGGAGTTTTGTTCAGCGGATATATTCCCATTGTGCCCAGAGAGAGAAATATCTGCCTCTACCCAGGATTGAACCCACAATCTCTACCTCTTCACCCACCACACTCACCACAAGTTTCAACCAACGTGAGTTTACAAAGGCATATTAGTATGATGAGTTGCGCAAGTAGTTAGAGGTTCTGACCGTACTTGGCATTTTTATCCACCTATGAATTCTTCCCAATGACTTAGAATAGGCAGATTGTTGTGGGCCAGCCGGCTATGGATGAGCTGCTGATGGACTCTTCTAGCGAAGAGCCCTATGAGTCTGCTTTGGAGGAGGAGGGAGGCCTGGAGGAGGGCTCAGTGTCAGAGCAGGACTCAGAGAGGCTACTTGGCCACCAGGAGGAGCCTGGGTCATGGAGCAGTGGGGAGGATCAAAGGCAGTTTGTCCATGATGCCAGAGTGAGCAGGGCTGAGAGGCGGAGGCAGCAATTACATCGGAGGCAGGCTCGCAGGCAATAATTAAGAGCCAGGTGGTTGCTGAGTGGCCCCTCCCAAGAGAGCTTATAGGTGAGACATTGGGAGGGGACATTTGCAGGAAGCAACCGATTGAACTTCAGTATTTCAGAAAGCTTGAGCCTTCTAGTCGTGTTTGGGATTACGTGAGTTATCTGGGCTCTTAGCCAAAGTATTCGCTTATCTCATAATTAAGCAGTGGCAAGCAGCCAAGCCTGTGTGCTGGGTAATTCAGCCCGTGGGACAGAACAGCAGATGATGTTTAATGACATTGAAGAGATTGTCACAGAATGAAAGCAGTTTCAAGTAAGGCTGCCTTTTGCAATTGACGGATTGTCATTTTGTCAATGCTGATGGTGTTCAAGCAATACTATTGGTATTACCTTCCCTTCCTTTTGCCATGGTCATTCTATTTCTATCTGCATGCTTTTTTGCCTTGTGATTTTCTCTTCTATTTTCTTGTCTCCAGAGGTTGCTGCATCCATCATCCAGATTTTTTTTAATCTTTCTTTTTGACAATTGTTAAGTTTCAAGCGGGTAAATCCCATAATGAAACCTTTTAGCAGCATTAGCCCCACACTAATGCTAGAAATATTGAAGTTTCTGCATAAAGAAATATTGAGTTCACAAGTGCCTATAGAAATCATAGTGAAGGAGAAATACTCACATAAGTGTTCCTCTGAAGGATCTCCAATGAATGCAGGAGTGATTGAATCAAAATACACTTCAGATGTGAATTAATGTTCATGCTTACAACTTTTTATAGTCAGGCAGTTATAGTTTAAATCATAATGAAATCAATGTATGTTGTCCCGATGAAGAAAGACGCAAAGCAGTAATTAGATTTCTGGGAAAGCTACACAGACCAGCTATTGGAGCTTCCCCATGGGAAGGCACCCAGAATAGCTGTGCCAGCTCCCTTTTTATTGTCATAAACCATTTACGTGGCAGAAACTGATTCATTGCTCAAAGTACACTTGTACTGGTTAGTTAATATAAAGCTCTTGGTTAATACAAAGCTCCTGGTTAATGCTCGTCCATGTGGACAGTTCAAAGTTTACTACTGCAAGCAATGTTATGTGCTTACGTGCCAATTCTTAAGTTTCACTCTCTTTGAAGGATTAGTCATTAAGGGTCTTTATGTGGACTTTTGCCTCCTTCAGTGTGGTTTGCCAGCCACTGAGAAAACAATAATCCCCACAAATGTAAATGCTTAATCCACATTTAGTCAATGAAGGAGGAGTCTGGAAGGACATTTTTATACATCCAATAGTCCTAAAACAATACACTGAGGAAAAGCAAAATAATTAAAAATCCTCAGTGAATATGGCTGAAATATTATACAAGTATAACTAATATCCTTATTGGATGCAGTGTATCAGAGATTAGATTAGAATAGAATTATGTATTGGCCAAGTATGATTGAACACACAGGGAATTTGTCTTTGGTGCATATGGTCTCAGTGTATATAAAAAGACAAGATACCTTCAGCAAGAATCATAAGGTACAACACTTAATGATAGTCATAGGGTAAAAATAAGCAATCAAGTCATACTAGGAAACAATCAATATGAACCGTAAGAATACAAGTTACAGTCATAAGTGGGAGGAGATGGGTGATAGGAACAATGAGAAGATTAATAGCAATAGTAATGCAAATTTAGTAAATAGTTTGACAGTGTTGAGGGAATTATTTGTTTAGCTGAGTGATGGCGTTTGGGAAAAAACTGTTCTTATGTCTAATTGTGTGCTCTATCGCATCATTTTGAGGGTAGGAGTTGAAACAATTTATGTCCAGGATGTGAGGGGTCTGTAGATATTTTCACTCTGTTTGAGTCGTGTATGGAGGTCCTCAATGGAAGGCAGGTTGGCAGTAATTGTTTTTTCTGCAGTTCTGATTCTCCTCTGAAGTCTTTGTCTGTCTTGTTGGGTTGCAGAACCAAACCAGACAGTTATAGAGGTGCAGATGACAGATTCAATAATTCCTCTGTAGAACTATATCAGCAGCTCCTTGGGCAGTTTAAGTTGGGGCAGAAAGAACATTGTTTGTTGTGCTTTTTTGATGACGTTTTTGATGTTAGGTGTCCATTTTAGGTCTTGAGATATGATAGAACCTAGTCATTTGAAGGTCTCTACTGTTGATACTGTGTTGTCTAGTATTGTAAGAGGTGGTAGTATGGTAGGGTTTCTCCTAAAGTCCACCACCATTTCTATGGTTTTGAGCGTGCTCAGTTCCAGATTGTTCTGGTCACACTACGAGGCTAGTTGTTCAACCTCCTGTCTATATGCGGATTCATCAAAAGAGTGATACTTTGATAGAAATCCTGCTCCAAACAAACAAACTACCTGCAAATGCTTTCCTGAGTTTTCATGGATATGAAATGATATGCAATGTTTTTTTTTCTAAGTTGTCAAATTAATTTCTGAATGTTCAGCGTACTAGCTTGGATTCAGTGCTGATGAAGCAACATCTATCAGACAGTGTTGTTAGAAGGCTATATATAACTGAAGAACGGATTCTCCATTATTTGCCTTATGTACACTGGAAAATGTATTTTGAAGGGCTACGAGATCTTTTGATGTGCAACTACTGCAAAAAGGAAATACAAGAATCCTAAACCTAAAGATATGTATAATTGTGGAACAAGTTGTCGATTCTCAAATCAGTCATGTTAGAAAGTTAGTAACCTTTCAATGAATATATCAATGAATGTATACCCAAAAAATACTATAAAATCCTTTGTCTATATATTCTACCTTCACAATATAGTTGGCTAGTTGATTCCCCCTGCCCCACACTATCTTTCACACAGGAATTTCCTCATTCTGTTTTCTTTTTCCTGCAGTGAAGTAGATTGGATTGAGAGAGAATGACCGGTCCAAAATTAATAGGGACTTCCTTTTGCTGAGAAGAGATTGCAGTTTTTTGCTTTCTGGACTCTGATATGGACTTTTAAATGCCACATTAATGAGATGGCACTGTTTGTTACAATATAGGTAAAGCTTCCCCTTGCACATATGTGCTAGTCATTCCCAACTCTAGGGGGCGGTGCTCATCTCCATTTCAAAACCAAAGAGCCAGCACTATCCGAAGACGTCTCCGTGGTCATTGGGCCGGTATGACTAAACACTGAAGGTGCACGGAAAGGTGGTTCCTATTTATCTACTTGCATTTTTACCTGCTTTTGAACTGCCTGGACAAGTAACAGGAGCTCCCTCCGTCACGCAGCGCTAGGGATTCGAACTGCTGAACTGCCGACCTTTCTGATCGACAAGTTCAGCGTCTTAGCCACTGAGCCACAACATCCCTTTGTTACACTATAGTCAAAGAATTGATTGCTATGGGCTACTTGACAAAACAACTTCCGCAATGGGGAAAGCATGTTCTCACTACCTATTTGCCCACTAAGGACCATGAACGTTTTAAACTCATTTCAGAGAATAATGCTTCTTTTCCTGATCTTCTTCTATCAGAAGAAGCAAACGAGATGAGAGGAGACCAGCTCCAGCAGATCAAATCCAAATTCTATCCTCATACCTAATTGCTGGCCCTCGCGGTGACATTCACAAGAAAGGTTCATGGACAGCTCTTCATCCAATATGCTATCAGCCATCAATTGCTGTCAATTCCTTTTGGTCTTGATGGGGGAAAATAAACCCCAACCCTAGACTATTCTTGATTGTACCTCATCCAATATGACAATTTTCAAGAATGAGGGGAGGGAATATTTCAGCTTCGTAGATCACTTTGATATCAGCCTTAAGGGACCTCTGCTTGAACAAGAAAAGCTCAAAGATACATGGCAATGAAAAACTGATGAACTATAATTCATTATGAGTTCAAATCTATCTCAGGTGTCAGATTCAGATAGAGTCCTTTATCATGCTAATGTGTTCTTCAGCTATCCAGAGGAAGAATGTCTTGCTCTAACAATTATTGTAAATAAACAATTAAGAAGGTGATTGCTTACATTATCTGTTGATCTCATTCTTCAACCATAGGTAAGTCAGCATTTACAAACCTCATGTATGTTTTACTCCATACTTTATACATTTTCTATACATTTCTAGAAAAAAAATGTATATATTGATGTGTTTTTTTATGTTGAAGATGCTGCAAAACTCATTATTGTTGTAGTAAATATATATATTCCATTATTTTCCCTCTTGGCCAAAAGTAAGGTATGATCAGAGGTGGTATTCAGCCAGTTCTGAGCAGTTCTGGTGAACTGGTAGTTGACATTTTGAGCTCCACCCCCAAATATTTGCTGCCTCCTGAGTCCCAGCTGATCGGAGTTCCAGCTGATCGTCTGGGTCTTCTCCTGTTACCCTGCACAGAATGGAGTTGGAAAGCAGGTTAGTGGAGTCGGGAGGGAATGGGGATTTTACAGTATCCTTCCCCCGGAGTGGGGAGGGAATGAAGATCTTACAGTATCGTTCCCCAGGAGTGGGGAGGGAATGGAGATTTTGCAGTATCCTTCCCCCGGAGTGAGGAGGGAATGGAGATCTTACAGTATCCTTCCCCCAGGAGTGGTGAGGGAATGGGGATTTTGCAGTATCCTTCTGCTGCCACGCCTACCAAGTCAAGCCACACCCACCACAGAATCAGTAGTAAAAAACCTTTGAATCCCACCACTGATGTATGATATCTTTTACTCACTATAAAGGTAGGTGGTAATATGTAGGTGGCTTACTTTGAAAGAAACTATATAAAATTACAATTCATGGCACACATTATCAGATAACTTATGTTTTAAATTTTGAGAAAGAGGGAGACAAAGAGAGAGAGAGAGAGAGGGAGGGAGGGAGGGAGGGAGGGAGAGAGAGAGAGAGAGAGAGAGAGAGAGAGAGAGAGAGAGAGAGAGAGAGAGAGAGAGAGAGAGAGAGAGAGAGAGAGAGAGAGAGAGAGAGAGAGAGAGAGAGAGAGAGAAACAGACATCTCATTGTTCTAGGATTTAGGATTTTTTTAAAGCATCATTGACCAGGCATCTTTCGATCTGATGAAAATAGTTAAAAGAACTTATGTTACATTCCTTAGAAAGTATAGTCGTTTCAACCTTCATCTATCTACAAAGTGTTAATAATATTGCATTTTTATTGTTTGCTTCCCTTGGAATTTACTTTTTTTTTTGGCTAAAAAAAACCCTTCTATTTTTTTTTTATTGTAGCCAACATAACCTCCAACAACTCTAGCAGAAGTCCATAAACCAAAGAAGAAATAATGTCACACTCATCCATTTCCGTCCAACATTAAGAGCATATGTTGACACAAGAGTTTGATAAATCGCAATGGCTGTCTTCCTTGTCATTTTGTACTGTTTTTATTAGTCTCCATATGTCACAAAATTTTTCAGGCATTATCATTTGTCTTAAAAAGAAAGACTAACCAAACAATAAGTGTGACTGTAGCTTTAGCTGTCACACCATGACATAATTTGTGCTTCTCTCCTCTGCCATGCAAATCATTTTTCACAACATAGTTAGTCCTACTCAAATAATATCTTCATGTGTTAATTTACTGCTGCTCAAAACTTATTTGAAGATCGTTAGCGTTCAAGTTGTCTTTCTATGTAGACCCGTGTCCCAGGTTATTGTGACAAAATGAAGATTGAGTCAAGCTGGACCCCTGGTGAGCACAACAGACAATGGATGGAAACTACTCAGAGAGAGAAGCAAGCTGGAATTAAGGAGAAAATTCCTAACAATGAGCATTGACCAGTGGAACAGCTTGCCTTCAGAAGTCCAGAGACTGGATAGTCCAGAGACTGGACAGTCATTTGTCTGAAATGGCATAATGTCTCCTGCTTGAGCAGGGAGTTGGACTAGAAGACCTCCAAGGTCCCTTCCGGCTCTATTCTGATTGATTGATTGCTTTTCTTTGGTGGAAATATTTACTGATTCATTGATTTATTAGGTAGGACAAATAAACAAGCCTGAGAAATAGATTGAGCTGAATGACTGAACTGAAGACATTTGGTGTACTATACATGCTGATAGTTCATTAGAACCTCATTCTTTGATGTGCTCATTCATTAATCAAGGAGAGAAGCAACCTAGAACTAAGGAGATATTTCCAAATGGTGAGAACAATCAACCAATGGAATAGCTTGCCTTTATGTAGGCGCTCCATCATTGGAGGCTTTCAAAAAGAGACTGAACAATCATTTGTCTGAAATGGCATAGGGTCTCCTGCTCGAGCAGAGGGTGGGACTAGATGACCTCTGAGGTCCCTTCCAACTATATTATTCTATGTTCTTTCTTCACTCTTGCCCAATATCCCAACCGCTTTATCCCTCTGAGTCACCCGAGATGATTTGCATTGACTTCTCCCAGGATGTTTAGTTCAATTTTTCTTTCTAGCCAGTAATTCCTGGTGGCCATCATTCAAACACTTGTCACCATCCACTTAACTGCTTAGCTTTTTTTGAGTTTAGTCAAAGTTGGCTATAGACTAGAACCTGGTGGGCTTTTCTGCACATGCAGTGAATGATTTAGAATTGGATATGGAAAGAACATGTCTGACTTTTTGAACCTCTTCTGAACTTTTAGTGAAGATGGTAACTGATTGCTAATACAGACCTGTTGTGGCCCAGCCGGCTTCAGATGAGCTGCTGATGGACTCCTCTAGTGAGGAGTCCTATGAGTCTGCTCTGGAGGAAGAGGGCAACCTTGAGAGAGCAGAGAGCCCGGCTGGTCATCAGGAGGCTCCTGGGTCTTGGAGTAGTGGGGAGGATCAGGGCCAGTTTGTCCCTGATGCTAGGTTGAGAAGGGCTGAAAAAAGGAGGCTTCAATTGCATCAGAAGTGAACTCGTAGGATTTGAATTAGTCCCAGCTGCCTAATGACTGGCCCCTCCCAAGAGGGTTTAAAAAAAAGTCTTTGCTAAGAAAATCCTTGCAGAGAACAACGTTGGATTTCTAGGTTCGTATTTATTCGTGTTGATTTTCAGGTTCATGTTTAGTTGAGGTAGGAAGCTTCGTATCTGTTCAGAGTCATTCAGGCAAGCAGCCAAGAGAGTTAGTGGCAGGCAGCCAGTCTTGTGTTAGTCGGAGAAAGGGGGGTCAGAACACAGACCAATTTATAAATTGACAAATCCAGACCCAATCTCTTATTCTTCATGCAGGACAACCTTCCCTGGTCATAATGCCATATAGCCCTGAATATCAGTTAGTGAAGCAGATGAACACAGATGTCCTGTTGGTGAGCTTCTCATAACTTCCAGGTCCATTACCTTGGAATGGAACATTGCTCATGAAGACCAACCTTCTCCAAATTAATATCTCTCAGTTCTGTTTGGCTATAGGTTCTAGATTTACTGCCCAACATAATCTTCACCCATTTATCTAGGAACTATATGTGCACCAACGTGGTTCAGTGGCTAAGACTCTGAGCTTGCCGATTAGAAATGTCGGCAGTTTGGTGGTTCGAATCCCTAGCACCACATAATGGAGTGACCACCTGTTTCTTTTCCCAGCTTCTGCCATCCTAGCAGCTCGAAAGAATGTAAAAACGCAAGTAGGAAAATGGGAACCACCTTTGGTGGGAAGGTAACAGCTTTCCATGCACCTTTAACATTTTATCATGCCAAATGACCACAAAGACGTCTTTGGATAGTGCTGGCTCTTCAGCTTTGAAACGGAGATGAGCACCGCCCCCTAGAGTCAGGAACAACTAGAACATACGTGGGAAGAAAACCTTTACCTATATATACACCAGATCTGCAGGATATCAAATTAGAAAGAGACTTCACTCTCTCCAGCATAACTGTTCTCATTAGAAACATGTTCTATCAAATATGCCAATTCTCATTTTTAAGTGTGTCTAGGATTTGAATAATTAGCCCTGCAATACTTTTGGATGCCTCTCTTTACAAACAGCTGCATGAGTGTCAAACCTCTCAGTGCTCATCTCAAAACAGAGAGTGGAGTTTTTCGTCCATAGATGTTTGTCACCTGATAACTATGGGGGAATGAGTTTCAAGGGATGAATGCACTCTTCAGAATGGCATATAAAAAGAATGATGTGTCAGATTGGGCAAACCAATGTATTTTAACTATGGGGCAACATTTGGTTTGATGGATCTCAATCCCTTCATGCTTTCTGCACAATATTTCTTCTTTGTTGCTGAGCTTTTCATTTCAATTGCATCTGAATTTCCCCACCTCTATTTTTAATCATTTTCCTGATTCTCTCTCTCTGTGTCTGTGTCTGTGTCTGTGTCTGTGTCTGTGTCTCTCTCTCTCTCTCTCTCTCTCTCTCTCTCTCTCTCTCTCTCTCTCTCTCTCTCTCTCTCTCTCTCTCTCTCTCTCTCTCTCTCTCTCTCTCCAGTTTCCAGGAAATGGGACTTAAACACTTAAACACACATCTTCCTTCAGTTCATCATTACATAAGGCAGAATTGTGCATTTTGTACGTGGCTGTGTGTAATAAAAGTCAATCTCTCCATTAGATCCTCGGAGGCCTCGGCTGCTAATCCTCAAGGCAGTGGTTAAAAAATAGCCTTGGGCGATGACGGCAATGGGGACGTGGAACATAAATCTGAAACAAATAGTTGAGAAATTTTTGCAAGGGTTTTGTCTCTCTGCCAAACCATATTCTCTGAAATCTATTCCTGAGATTATGGAGTTTTTAGTCAAGTGTTGCTTATTCTTTGGATAATCTTCTTTGCAACCAAGAAGATATGCATCATAATCTCCATGAAATTTTCTAGGTTAGATAGCATAATAAGGCAAGCGAATAATGTCACATTTTAAGAGGAAGAAGAACAAGAAGAAATGATGAAAATAACCAACATCGACTTTGTTTAGAAAACAAAAAAAATTCAGGTATTTGGTCAAGGAAGGTCATGCCCAAATGCATTTGCATTTTTCAATTATTTTCCAAAGGTTCCGTAAAGCTATGTCACCTTAGCATCTTTACAGGTCAAGCATAGCAGTTGTAGGTTTTGTTCAGTATTTTTTTCAAGTTTTTTTAATTAATTACATTTATTAGCGCCTAGTGAACATCATGTTGCCTGGGTATTTAGTTTGCTTAACAATAGATATTGCATTATTAATTTCCACCCCCTTTCCTTCAACCATTAATACAATAGATGCCATGTTTGATAATATTCCGTATCTTCTTTTTGTTTAATTCTTGATGTCGAGCTGTCCATTTCTGCACACTCTAGTATTTTTTACTATTACTATTTCTTCATCTCGTGGGGTGTCTCCATTTTTCCAAGATTCCACAAAACGTGGAATATTAAATACATACTTTTCTTATCTAGTTTACCTGGTATCATACCTAGTGAAAATAATTCAGGTTTAAAATCTACATGCTTTCCGATCATCTTTTCCAGCCATTTGTGTATCAGTTGTAGTTTTAATGGTATCACATATGTTGATTAATAACATTTATACAATACAATACAATAGCAGAGTTGGAAGGGACCTTGTAGGTCTTCTAGTCAACCCCCCTGCGTGGGCAGGAACCTTATACCATTTCAGACAAATGGCTATCTAACATCTTTTTAAAGGCTTCCAGGGTTGGGGCATTCACAACTTCTGGAGGCAAGCTGTTCCAGAGGTTAATTGTTCTAACTGTCAGGAAATTTCTCCTTAGTTCTAAGTTGCTTCTCTCCTTGATTAGTTTCCACCCATTGCTTCTTGTCCTGCCCCCAGGTGCCTTGGAGAATAGTTTGGCTCCCTCTTCTTTGTGGCACCCTCTGAGATATCGGAACACTGCTATCATGTCTCCCCTGGTCCTTCTCTTCATCAAAGAGACACACCCAGCTCCTGCAGCCGTTCTTCATATGTTTTAGTATCCAGTTCCCTAATCATCTTGGTTGCTCTTCTCTGCACTCTTTCCAGAGTCTCCACGTCTTTTCTACATCGTGGCGACCAAAACTGTATGCAGTATTCCAAGTGTGGCCTTACCAAGGCACTATACAGTGGCATTAACACTTCACGTGATCTAGATTCTATCCCTCTGTTTATGCAGCCTAGAACTGTGTTGGCTTTTTTGGCAGCTGCTGCACACTGCTGGCTCATATTTAGATGGTTGTCCACTAGGATTCCGAGATCCCTCTCACAGTTGCTACTATTGAGCAAGGTACCACCTATACTGTACTTGTGCATTTTGTTTTTCTTGCCTATATGTAGGACCTTACTTTTTTCACAATTGAATTTTTTCACAATTGAATTTATTACATAGTGCCCAATGTTCAAGTTTGTCTAGATTCTTCTGTATCTTAAGCCTATCTTCTGGAGTGTTGGCTATTCCTGCCAGCTTGGTGTCGTCTGCAAATTTGATGAGTTCCCCATTTATCCCCTCACAATCATGGATTGTGAATAAATAAATAAATCCCCATTTATCCACAATCATGGATTGTGACCTGGGACTATTTGAGATAGTCCCAGGTCACAATCCATGATTCTGAAGGATTCGCCCATTTGCACCCAGACGAAGAGCTGAGAATTCGTTACTTCTGGCTTACATGATAAATTAATTCAATCACCCCAGAACATAGGAGGGGCAAAAGAAAAACCACAATCTCAGTATGTTCATTACTCTACATCAGTGGTGGGATTCAAAAATGTTTACTACCGGTTCTGTGGGCGTGGCTTTGTGAGTGTGGCTTTGTGGACATGGCAGGGGAAGGATACTGCAAAATCCCCATTCCCTCTCCACCCCACTAACCTGCTTTCCCGCTTCGTTCTGCTGTTCAGGGCAACAAAAGAAGATTAGCTGGGAGGCTGGCAGGCAGCAGGGGCGTGGCCAGCCTGTTTGCCAGTTCTCCAAACTACTCAAAGCTTCTGCTACCGGTTCTCCAGAACCTGTCAGAACTGGCTGAATACCATCTCTGCTCTACATCCAATATATACAAAGTGTCCCCTGGAAAAATATTGGGGCTCTTACAAGCTGATCTGGGGCCAGGGACCCGGGACCAGGTAGAAGTAGAGAAAAGTAGAAAATATTTTCTAGTAGAAGTGCTGAAGCTATTATTTTGAGCCACACATAAGGCTCTCCTACAAAACTCCAGAGTTCTACCAGCATCTCCTCCAGCTTGGAGGTGACCTCTGGGTTTAGTGAAGAGCAGTGTTGATCTGGAAACCAGGAATGGCATCCATCAATTCATTTTTCTAAACCTGGTAAACGCTATGACTCAGCGACTCCCAAATAATATTTTCATTATGCAGCTTCCTTTATTCTACATCACAATTTCAATTTTGCAATAGCAGTATCCTGGTTGTATCAAACCCTTTTTAAATATGCATGATGTTATATATCCTAATCAAGACCATTTGTCTCTTAATCATGTAGCATAGTCTCTTTTTAAATACATAATATTGTACATCATAATTGTATCCATTGTTTCCATGGTTATAACATAACACTCTATATATTTATCACTCTTTGCATTTTGACTTACAGTTGTGTATAGTCCGATAATAATATTGCTTGCAATATATATTAAAATAGAATGGAATGGAATGGAATGGAATGGAATGGAATGGAATGGAATGGAATGGAATGGAATAGAATAGAATAGAATAGAATAGAATAGAATTCTTTATTGGCCAAGTGTGATTGGACACACAAGGAATTTGTCTTTGGGGCATATGCCCTCAATGTACATAAAAAAGACAAGATATATTCATCAAGAATCATAAAGTACAACATTTAATGATAGTCATAGAGTACAAATAAGCAATCAGGAAACACTCAGCATCAATATAAATCATAAAGATACAAGCAACAAAGTTACAGTCCTGCAGTTATAAGTGGGAGGAGATGGGTGATAGGAATGATGAGAAGACTAATAGTAATAATAATGTAGCCTTAGTGAATGGTTTGACAGTGGTGAGGGACTTATTTGTTTAGCAGAGTGAAAAAAACTGTTCTTGTGTCTAGTTGTCTTGGTGTGCAGTGCTCTATAGCATCATTTTGAGGGTAGGAGTTGAGTAGTAGTCTGTTTCTCCTTTACCTTTAAGTTCCATAATTAACTTGTCCATTTTGGCACATTCTAATATTTTTTAATCACCATTTTATCTGTAGGTGTACTTCCGTTTTTCCAATTTTGTGCATATGTAATTCTAATCGCTGTTTTTACGTGTAACATTAAATATATAATTCTTCTATTTTATTCCCCCGGTAGTATATCTAATAAGAATAATTCTGCTTTTAGGTCTATTTGTTGTGTTCTCCTCTAACCATTGGTTATCTTTAACCAATGTTTTTTCGCCGATGGACAGGTCCACCACATATGATAATAAGATCCCTCTGCCTGTTTGCATTTCCAACACTCTGGTGAATGTTTGGGAACAATTTTTGCCAATCTTGCTGGTGGCAAATGCCATCTATAGAACATTTTGTACAGATTTTCTTTTTTTTTTTTAATTGAAAAAGTTTTATTCACACAAATTTTCCCCCTTTTTACCCCCCCCGACATGTAATATAAATCACATACAAATACTATACCCCCCCTCACCCCATCTTAAAATAAGTTTCTCATTCAGATATTATACCCCCTCGCCTCCCAGCAGACACAATATAAGTTTCTCTTAGTATATTAATATCCCATTAACACCATCTTCTAAGTTAATTAAAGATATAAAAAACATAATATAAATTTCTCTTTAAGAAAAAAAAAGGCATATCCCATTATTCCCCTCTCTAGATTAATCATACATATATATTACCAGATTTTCTTTATATGCTGTTGACATTCATAATCCATAATTTCTTTCCCACAAGTTTTGGCTGTCCTCTAATTCTACGCTCCAACACATTCCTAAATACCTTCATAATACTGGCAGATTTTGGGAAAGATAACTACTGTATTTTTCGGAGTATAAGACGCACCGGAGTATAAGATGCACCAAGATTTTGAAGAGGTAATTTTTTAAAAAGGTTGTTGCAATCTGTAGGCCTCCCAAACCCTCTGCACGCCTCATTTTTTGCAAAAACAAAAAAAGATATGCAGGACTTTGTAGAGGCTTGTAAGAGGGCTCCTGTGGGCTTGGGGGGGGGGGGGAATGGACCAACTTTTTTGCTCATTTTTTGCCCTCCCCAGCCTCCCAGGAGCACTTTGCAAGCCTCCCAAACCCTCTGCACATCAATTTTTGCTAAAGGGGAGGTATTTTAGGAGGCCAAAAATTCTGTATTCAGTGTATAAGATGCACCCAGATTTTCACCCTCTTTTTGGGGGGATGGGAAAAGTGTGTCTTATACTCCAAAATTATGGTAAAAATTCATCTGAAATATTTTATATGCTGAAAGGGCTCACTTAATCCAAATATTGAGAGTCTCTAGCACAATTCATTCTGATCTCTATTCATCATCTCACCCACATTTCTTTTCCTGGCCTGGCAGGGAGACATCACTTTTCAAAAAATTCCAAAAATAAAACTCCACTGCCATATCAGGATGAATCCATAGCTTAACTTCCCAAATCAATTCAGTTCTCCCAAAGGAAACAACACAGTGGCAGCAAAACAAAAACAAAAAAAACAACCCATTGTGTGCCAGAAGTGTTCTTTAGCTAGTAATTTGGTCCCAAGATCTTTGGTGAAGAGCCAACAGCCATTTCTACCCTTGTGATTTATTACATCTTATAGTGTCACCCAGCTATAGCTGTGCCACTATGTCAGTGATGGAGAAAGGCTTTATAGAACCACAACAATGGCTGGGTGATGCTAAAAGACACCATAAATCACTAAGGTGGCAATGGCCAAAAACCGATACAGTTCAACAAAATTCTCCTACAGAATGCACAATCATAGTCATTCCTCCAGGAAAAAAAACACCTTCATTAATATTGATATCAAGTGGCTAGAAATATGGGATGCAAAGAATACAAAAGGAAGTACATTCATTTGCATCCTTGCCACTGTGCAAGGTTAAGCATCACACTGTCATGGTTCCAAATAGCATCCAGAAATAAATCAGAGTCCAAGGCAAAGCATTGGTCAAAGTTCCAATTGATTAACAGGGGTCTGCAAAGTCGGCTCTTTTAAGACTGGTGGACTTCAACTCCCAGAGTTCCCCAGCCAGCATAGCTGGCTGGGGAATTCTGGGCGTTGAAGTCCACCAATCTTAAAAGAGCCGACTTTGCAGACCCCTGGATTAAGAGAACCATGTTGGCACATCTGGGAAAACCCAAATCTGAAAGCTTCCTGGTTTCCCTCACCCAGTTGAAAGTTCAAGATCTTTCCCCCACACCTACAAGTCCATCCCATAGTTCAATCTTCCACTGATGGAAGTTCCACTCATCCAGTTCCAGTCAGGTGCAGAGATGCAGAGTCAGGAACAACTAGCACATATATGTAAGGGGAACCTTTACATTTACCTATGTTGTGTCAAACATGGAGAATTTAGTTTCAATACGCAGATCTAAACAATGCACGGAATAGAGACTTTGCATGTGACAAGCATGGGCCGTAAGAGATTTGTTACCTTCTGTATTACTGCAGAAGCTTACCTAGAAAACCTGTAGCTGGAGAACAATATGTGCACGAGAGGCTATTGACAGCAAGCAAATAATGGGAGAACACTAAAGACGGAGTGCCCTTATACAATCATAAAACACACTATTCCTGATATGTTTCCTTGGAAGAACATAGTCAAAGTACAAGGTGTAGTATAAAATAGGATGAAGATCGTATCCAAGGGAACAATGCCAACAAAATATGAAAAGAATTTGCAGGATCCTATTATGGGTACTAAGAAGAGATCCTGAACTTGAAACGCTAAATAAAACTCGTATATTTTCTTGGTAGAAAATGAACCAACTGCAGGAGGTGAGACGGAGGGAAAGAATGAGATTTATACACAAATTTTCAGCGGCTGTGTCACCATTTATAAAATCTACGCAAGGAGCAAAAATGACATTTGATCGCACGGAGTAAGCCGTTAATACAACATGGCTAATATTTTCAGTCTGCCTTTCTTCCCACTAGGAATGGAGTTGAAATCCATTCAATTTATGAATCTATACTTTCTGGGTCAAAATAAAATCCAAGATACAGGATTGCTTCTCCAAATTTTGCAATATAGATCTCCATTTCTTAAACATATGATGTACATTTATTCCAGAAGTGGTATTCAGCAGGTTCTGACTAGTTCTGGAAAATATGTAACAGAAATTTTGAGGAGTTCAGAGAACCGGTAAATACCACTTTTGACTGGCCCTGCCCCCATCTATTCTCGGCCTCCTGAGTCCCACCTAATCGGGGGGAAATGGTGATTTTGCAGTATCCTTCCTTCTCCTGGAGTGGGGAGGGAATGGAGATTTTGCAGTATCCTTCCCCTGCTACTCACACCAAGCCACACCCACCAAGCCATGCCCACACAACTAGTAGTAAAATGTTTGAATCCCACCACTGATGTGTACATATAGTATTAACAGTGCACCAAGCTGCATATATTAAATTGAATGCTGTGTTAAGAAGGTAGGAAAGTTGCTTCCAAAATTTAGACAACATGGAAGCAAAAACGCAGAGAAGAATTGGATATAAATGAATTGGAATGATTGAAAAAAACGATAGTTATATAACTGAGAAAAATCCGAGAGAGCTGTGTCTTATACTTCGGAGCATTTTATACTCTGAAAACTCAGGTAAATGGTTAAAACAACAAGGGTAAGTGAACATTCTCTATGAATGTAATATATTATATGCTGTTTGGAAATACCTTTAAGCATAGATATGCTTAGAGCAAACAATCAAATGAATTCTTCTGTGCTTCCTTGAATATACTAATCAAACAGACAAAATAAAATCTAAATTTACTATCAGATACTTACAGATTCAAGGGTTATGATACACTTTTATATGCTTTTGACTTTTCACATGTTCAGTTCACATTTACAAAATCAGGGGAAAAAAATCTGTTTTGGCCTTAATGAATACCCAATTAACAGCCTTTGGGGAAAAAAATAAAAGACTTGATTCATTTACTATTTTCAGTAATTTGCCACGCTCATTTATTTCTGTTAGGAAATTATATTTAGATTCCTATTTAAAGCATTTTCCCTAAATGACTATTCTTGACCCAAGACCTTTCAGAGATATTTCTGGAGAGGAGCATTTTTTGTAAAATTGCGGCGGAAGAAGGGAAACAAAAAAAATAAAAAATATCTGTTCCTTGATTTTGATGTATTCAAGAACAGTTCGACTTTCAATTCATTATCGGAATTTATCTGAACTTTAAGAATTACACATGGATCATACTTTGGGAGGGAGAGAGACATAAAATGAGGAAAATGTGATAATGTATTCTACTAGCTATGGAAGACACTGATAATTTATTTAGTTAGATGTATTCCTTATATTTCAATAAGGGTAGTTAGACCATAACAAAGACTGAGTGCCAAAGAATTGAACTCTGGTGCTGGAGAAGACTCCTGTTAAACCTTTGCATTGCAAGGTGATCTAACCGGTCAGTCCTAGAGGAGATCAACCCTGACTGCTCTTGAGAAGGCCAGATCCTGAGGATGAAACTCAAATACTTTGGCCACCTAACAAGAAGGAAGGACTCCCTGGAGAAGAGCCTCATGCTGTGAAAGATGGAGGGCAAAAGAAGAAAGGGACAACAGAGAATGAGGTAGCTGGATGGAGTCACTGAAGCAGTTGGGATGAGCTTAAATGGACTCCAGGGGATGGTAGAGGACTGGAAGGCCTGGAGAAACATTGGCCATGGGGTCACGATGGGTTGGACACAACTTCACAACTAACAACAACAGGAAAGTTCTCCTCAATTCTAAGTTGCTTCTCTCCTTGATTAGTTTCCATCCGTTACTTCTTGCCTTGCCATCTTTGTTAACATTTTTTTTATAATGTTGGGGACAGGTTTTCTACCAAAAAGAGTGTGATTTGGTGATCCAAACTTCATAGAAACTGTTCTAAAATGGTATGGAAAAGCAAAGAGTGATCTGAGTGAAGTGGAATCAGATTGTGATGAAAATTTTGTCATGGGCAATGAAGAACCTGCCGCTGCCGATTATGACATCATCGATTATGAAGCTCCTGATGAAATTAATGACCAGATACAATCTACATCATGAAATAATTTACGTGGCAAGAACAAATTAAAATGGTCTTCTGCACCTTTTGAAATCCCCTAGAGATTTGGAAATTATGATTTTCTAAAGAAATTATTAGTGCCATCCTTCAATGGACCAATGTAAAAATTAGAGAAGGAAGATTGAAGTTCAAGGATGGAGAAACAGCAAGGTCAACAGCATTGACCTGCACAAGGTGGATTTGATAGAGAGCAACACATTTTTTTGCTTTGATGACATACATTGATGCTATACATCAATTTTTAGATCCAACCACAAAAACTTTGAATGTCTTTTTGCTACTGAGGTCATTGGGGCTCCCCTTGGCGTGCACCCGAAGGCTGCAGCTGGTCCAGAATGCAGCCGCGCGGGCGATCTTGAGAACGTCTAGATATTCCCATGTAACACCGCTCCTGCGCGAGCTGCACTGGTTACCTGTGGTCTTTCGGGTGCGCTTCAAGGTGTTGATCACCATCTTTAAAGCGCTCCATTGCACGGGACCAAGCTACCTGCGAGACCGCATCCTACCTCATACATCCCTGCGGCCGATTCGCTCCCACAGAGAGGGACTTCTCCGGGTGCCATCCACTAGGCAATGCCAGCGGGCGATGCCCAGGGGAAGGGCCTTCTCTGTGGTGGGCCCAACCCTCTGGAACGACCTACCCCCCGACCTCAGAACAACCACGGACCTCCGCACCTTCCGCCAGAAATTAAAGACACTCCTGTTCCATCAGGCCAGTTCGGCCTAGGTTATTTACCTAGTCTGCAGTCTGTATTATAAATTGTTTTAATTGGGTTTGTAAGGGATTATGTCTTAACTATTTAAATTTTAGCACAGGGATAAACCATTTAATTCGATTTTAATTATTTATACTTTGTATTTGTGTTGTTTTAAATTTCCTGTGCACCGCCCCGGGTCCCTTCGGGGAGAGGGTGCGGTTATATAAATTTTATAAATGAATAAATAAATAAATAAATGTCTGTAATAGCATAGCTGAAATAGTACTTTTGTGGTTAAGGGTTAAACGTCTGGTTCTGATGACTGACCCAGATTGGATCTTGCAACATTATACTGAGACATATACATTTGCCTTCATTTGTAAGATGGTGTTCATCGATACAAACTCTGGTTTCTGTAGTGGCAGGGACCACACTAGAAAGGTGAGGAGGATGTATCCTTACACTTATACTTTAGACATTGTTGAAATTAAATTGAATTAAATAAATGTATTTAATAATGGCAGTCCTAGAGACTGTGTGCCCTTGTTATTATTGGTGAGCCTACACCTGGAATACTGCATTCAGTTTTGGTTGCCATGATGTAAAAAAGATTTGGAGACTCTAGAAAGAGTGCAGAGAAGCGCAACAAAGATGATTAGGGAATTGGAGACTAAAACATATGAAGAACGGTTGCAGGAACTGGGTATGTCTAGTTTATTTATTTTTTATTTTATTAAATTTATACCCCGCCCTTCTCCTTGTTAGGACCCAGGGCGGCGCACAGGCATTATTAAAACCACAAAAATACAATAAATATCAATTTAAAATATATTAAATTAGATTAACCCGTGTTAAAACCCATGTTAAAAACCTTCCCAAATTATAATTTATTTTTTTTAAAAAAAAAAGTCAGGAACAGGGGGCTATCCTAGGCCGGCTTGTTGAAATAAATACGTCTTAAGACGTTGGCGGAAGAGACCGAGGTCCGAGATAGTGCGAAGGTCGGGGGGTAGGTCGTTCCAGAGGGCCGGGCCTGCCACAGAGAAGGCCCTTCCCCTGGGTGTCGCCAACCGGCATTGCCCCGTCGACGGCACCCGGAGAAGGCCCTCTCTGTGGGAGCGGATCGGACGAAGGGATGTATGGGGCAGGAGGCGGTCTAGTTTAATGAAAAGAAGGACCAGGGGAGACAGGATAGCAGTCTTCCAATATCTCAGGGGCTGCCACAAAGAAGAGGGAGTCAAACTATTCTCCAAAGCATTTGTGGGTAGAACAAGAAGCAATGGGTGGGAACTCATGAAGGAGAGAATCAAATTAGAACTAAGGAGAAATTTCCTGACAGAACAATTAATCAGTGGAACAACTTGCCTCCAGAAGTTGTAAATGCTCCAACACTGGAAGTTTTTAAAAAGAGGTTGGATGACCATTTGTCTGAAGTGGTGTAGGGTTTCCTGTCTAAGCAGGGGGTTGGACTAGAAGACCGCGAAGGTCACTTCCAACTCTGTTATTCTATTCTATTCTATTCTATTCTATTCTATTCTATTCTATTCTAGATGTTCCTGTGAAAAAGTATAATAACAATCCAGTCTCATGGTCAGTGATGACTGTGTCTCCCTTCAGCTCTTTGGCACAGCTTCTCCACTTGTGGCAATGTTGTGGAAGGTTGTGATGTCCTTGTTTTAGTCTCCTGCATCAGAGGCTCAATCACAATTAAGAGAAGGGCTGAACTCATTCAAGGACGTTGATATCAGTAATCAGTACCCCAATAAGATCCGATTGCAAAATGTTGTTTGCTGGAGAATATGAGGGAAGCGGGCAAATGGTTTCTGGTTTTAAAGATATAAGGTTTTGCATCCCCGAATCTTCACCAAGCACTGTCAATCAATTTGGGAAAAGGCATTTTCTAACTCACAGGAAGACACAAAGCATTGCTCAATACTCTCCAAGCAAATCTTTTCCTCTTTTTTTTAATACCCCAGCACTAATGATTTTCATTATCTCCTTAGTTGATGGAATCCATTTCAAAAACCAATAATCTCTTGAAATCCACCGAGCCACAAATTACTCATTAGAAAATATTTTCAAAGATCATTACCTTGCCCATGGATTTGAGCTGCTCATTTCCCGGATTCTCACTTTTAACACTGTTCATAAGGCAAGGAAGAGATTATTCACTGGCAAATAAAATGATTCTAATGTAATACAAGCCATTTACATGTTTATTGTTAGAAACACAGCTTTTTTAAAAAAGCAAAATAAATAAAAATAAAGGTCAACGGTGTATCAATTTGAATGTTGATTTTTATGGTTATTAGGATAAAATGAAATGATGAATATTATATTTGTGGTGTTAAATTCAGCAAGAACACCATTTATATACAGACTTTCATAGTTGTATTTCTTTTCTTTCTTTCTTTTTTAAACTTTTTAAGGAACACATAGTGAAAAATAGAATTTATTTATTTATTTGTGGGCAAATAGTTATTTATCATTTAGTGCATGTGGCCATGTCTGAAGAATGATGAGCATGTCAACTATTCTTATCTTGAGCAAAGTTAAAAACACGATGTTCCCGTTGTAGTTAACTAAGCTGCTATCTGCACACAGGAAAGATATTCCCTTTGGACTACATATGAGAAATAGTATGAGTAAATATCAAAGTTAATATAAGAACATAACAGCAATGACCAGTGATGGGATTCAAATAATTTAACAACCGGCTATATGCCCTAATGACCTAATGGGTAGGCTGGGCTCGGTGGTCATGTAACCATGTAGGCGTGGCTAAGTCAACGTCAATCAGGTTGATGGGTGCTTCGCCTTAACTTTGCAGTGTTACAAGGGTTAACCGGAGAGGCAGCTTCTGTAATCAGGGCATTAAAGATTAGGCTAGAAACAAGACCAGAATTTTTCCTTCCTGTCTTCCTTACAGCATTAGCCCTATACAGTGGGGAAAAAACAAAACAAAATAAGATTTCTTCCAACAACCGGTTCTCCGAACTGCTTAGAAAGTTAACAACTGCTTAGTTTTTTTCTACTTTCGAACTGCTTAGAAAGTAGAAAAGGAAAAACTGCTTTCCCTATCGCACAACACTAGAACGAGGGGGCACGCCATGAAACGTTTGATAGCTAGACCTCAAACAAATAAGAGGAAGTCCTTTTTCACCCAGAGGATCACTGGTCTATGGAACTCCCTGCCAGAAGAAGTGGTGACAGCTGTCAGCCTCGACACCTTTAAGAAAGGATTAGAGGAGTTCATGGAGAACAAGGGTATCCA
This sequence comes from Rhabdophis nuchalis, assembly GCA_039707465.1. NCBI lineage: Eukaryota > Metazoa > Chordata > Lepidosauria > Squamata > Natricidae > Rhabdophis > Rhabdophis nuchalis. The sequence continues at coordinate 8,305,160 of CM077651.1, read as the reverse complement.
TGGCTATCATGATGGATGCCTAAGGACACCCTCCGGGTTGGAGAGATAGGCAGGATATTTCTCAATGACATTTTCAGGGAATCACAAGCAGGTGAAGACATCTGCTTGGGAAGACCCTGAAGCAAATGGGGAGCCACTGTGGGAGACAGAAGGCTGGACTGGATGGGCTGTGGCCTGTTCCAGCAAGACTGTTCTTATGTTCTTATGTAACCAATTCTTTCTCCTGAATAGGTGTGAACTGGCTGAATCCCACCACTGGCAATGACCAAATTTACATTTTGATTAAAGGCTTCCTGCTATCATATTGATGTCTCTTATGAGAAAACAATGACAGCTCCACAGAATGGGAAGGGAGGGAGGATGGATGGATGGAAGGAAGGAAGGAAGATAAACTGGCAAGACATACGTTATTTCACAAATTCTATAGGATTAGAATATGAACATACAGTATATGGATTCTATCAATCAAACTGTTTCCACTCACATAATTTATTCCAGTTGGAAGAATGGCTATAAATAGAGTCTACACTCCACGCCCTTCTGCAATATACTAATAGCTGTTTTTGAGGTGTTTGCAGCAATTTCAAAGATTTGTCTAAGCATAGATACTAGAATGTGTCCAGATACACAGGACTTACAACAGCCTTTTGCCCATGAAGAATGATCTTCTTCAGCAACCTCCATCTTTATGCCCCGTTGACCTACCAGAGTCCTTCATCCTACAAAGTTCTGCGGAAAAACGTAGCACGTAACCTGTGCGATTCCTGCTTACATTCTCGCCTGTTTATATCCCTTCACCACTGCTTAAAGTTGATATATAGAATTGAATTATAGAGATTTCTAATCTCACCTATTGTGGTTTTTTTTTTACAGAATTTACTGAATATGTCTGTCTCCTATCTTTGGAAATTAGCATGAATAACATTTACTGATAAGCTGTGTTCACTGATAAGTCAAAAGTCCTCCAGATTTTTCCAAGCCTTATCAAACAGCTTCAGAAATTGAATCTCATAACTTTCCCCAAAAAAGAATATCCTAACACAGCTGTCCATTTTGATACATATCATCTAAAACACTGTTTAACTCTGAAACGTTATTGTTAAAATACACCCATTCTCTATTTTCTTATCTCAGTTACACTATCCCAGTCATAGGGATATTTTTCCATTACTTACTAACCATTTATTAATGGCCAGGTGCATAAAAATATGAAAATGTCTATGGAGATTCTCAGTTATCCAGGTCATGGGTGTCCCAAAAGTGCTTTTTCAAGATGCAATTGGACTTTCTTCTTTTTCTTTGAAGATGTTTCACTTCTCACTATAATACAGTAGCAGAGTTGGAAGGGACCTTGGAGGTCTTCTAGTCCAACCCCCTGCCTAGGCAGGAAACCCTATACCGTTCCAGCCAAATGGCTATCCAACATCTTCTTAAAGACTTGCAGTGTTGGGGCACTCACAACTTCTGGAGGCAAGCTGTTCCACTGATTGTTCTAACTGTCAGAAATTTCTCCTAAGTTTTAAGTTGCTTCTCTCCTTGATTAGTTTCCACCCATTGCTTCTTGTTCTGCCCTCAGGTGCCTTGGAGAATAGCTTGACTCCCTCTTCTTTGTGACAACCCCTGAGATATTGGAACACTGCTATCATGTCTCCCCTAGTCCTCCTTTTCATTAAACTAGACATACCTAGTTCCTGCAACCATTCCTCAGATGTTTTAGTCTCCAGTCCCCTAATCCTCTTTGTTGCTCTTCTCTGCACACTTTCTAGAATCTCCACATCTTTTCCATGTTCTGGTGACCAAAACTGAATGCAGTATTCCAAGTGTGGCCTTACTCATCCAAGAAGCTTTTTCAACTCTGACTGGATTGGGGGAATGGAAGAATCTATATTCCTTGCAGTCATCTGGGAATTAGTACTTTTTGGAAATCCTTCCATTCCCCACCATCCAGACAGAGCTGAAGAAGCTTCTTGGATTAGAAGTGAAAGATCTTCAAAACAAAAACAAATAAGTCCAGTTGTCTCTTGCAAAAGCACCTTTGAGATAGAAATACACACTTCTATTTTGTGTTGCAAGTCAACATTTGCTTTTAGGAAACAAAGGAAACCAAACTCATCATCATCATCATCATCATCAAACACCAACTGTCTATGCCAGATTCTTGGGAGGGGCTTGATTGATGGATAAAAATGCAAAATCCAGTCTCAACATCTGGATGACTGTGTGTGGCAACCATAATAATGATACAAATGAAGAACAGAAAAGAAACATGACAAAGGTAGCAACGCAGATAACAATAAGAACTGTCAATGGTCAAGGGGTGAAAAGTTGCACATCAATCCACACATAACTAAATTTGTAGGTGAGAAATTGTCTTCCTCAAAAGAAGAAGCTCAAAGTCAAGGAATGGAGTAAGTCCATGATAGTGAATCTATGGCACAGGTGCCACAGGTGGCACGTGGAACCATTTCTTAGGGCACATGAGGCATTGCCCTGTCAGCTCCATCGTGCATGTGTGCATTGGCCAGTTGATTTAGGCCTTCTTTTGAGGCTATTTTTCACTCCCTGAAGGCTTCAGGGGAGCTCTTGAAGCGTCTGGAGGTGGTGGTGGGGGGGCTGTTTTCATCCTTCCCAGACTCCTAGAAAGCCTCTGGAGCCTGGGGAAGGTGAAAAAAGCGCACCAAAAGTTGGGGGTTGCGCACATAGCATTGTGGATGTGGCATGCCCATGCACGAACTCCCCTGCGACTCCTAGGGGAAGGGCCTTCTCTGTGGCAGGCCCGGCCCTCTGGAACGACCTACCCCCCCAAACTTAGGACCATCACGGACCTCTGCTCCTTCCTTCAACACTTGAAGACACATCTCTTCCATTTAGCCGGCCTGGCCTAGTCCCCCATAACTACCGGTAGACTGAGTTTTAAATTGTTTTAATTGGATTTCAATGGGTCAGTAGGTTTTAGGGTATCTTTTAGCACAGGGCATCATGAATTTAATATGTTTTTAGTATGCAGTCTTATTTATTATAGTCTTGTTATTGTTATGTTTTTTGTATTTCTTTTTAATTTCCTGTGCACCGCCCTGAGTCTCCCTGGGGAGATAGGCGTGGTTATATAAATTGAATAAATAAATAAATAAATGAATGAATGAATGAATGAATGAATAAACAAATAAATAAATAAACAAACAAACAAACAAACAAATAAATAAATAAAACTGAAGAGCAAAAGTAAGAAAAAGGTTTTAAGAATTCATTTGCATGTGCTGATTGTGGATTGCTCCTTTTGGGATGGTTTGGATTCCTTGGTCATTTGTTGCTCTCAAAGGAAATTAATGAAGTGATCGCTTCCTCATCTGTTCTGAAGATGCCTGCAAATGACCCAGAACTAGTAATGATAAGGGATTCCAGATGCTCCCCTGCTTTGCAACAAAGCAAAGCAAAGAAGTATGAAAATTTGTGGAATCTGCAACACCAGATGGTCCAGAAAAAAAAATCATTGTTGTCCTATTTTAAGCTATTTCAGAAACTGATTCTGGAGGTTTAGTTCTCATATTATGGTACTAAGTGACAGATGATGAAACAGCATGGGTTAAAGCCAGATTCCTGCTTCCATGGCCTTCTTATTCTTTTGAAAACCGTGTTCCCTTTCCTAATGATCTATTCATGAAAATGAAAAAAAAAAACCTACAGAATATAGAACAAACTTCTCAACACGTGGATATTGTCCAGCATGGAATTATAGATTTGCACAAATGCCGAAGAACTTTGACTTCTACAACCTAGGAACACCAAGAGAAAGATTCCTTCAAATCCAGCTTCACTTCTCTTGGTTAGTTTGCATTGAAAATATAACTCTCAAATTAAATTACAAAATGGAAGGCAAACAAGTTAAAGAGAAGATTATAGTATAGACTAAAATTTTTGGATATAACATAGATTTGGATAATTGGCAATGGAAATGTAAACAAATATCTGGCACCTATTACCACATGTGGTGGATCTTTATAAAGGCAAGGGCATTTTGGATACAAAGTCATCCAAATGAATTAGGACCTGGGTACTTACGAGATCGCCTTCTGCCACAGAGAGCCTCCCACCGGCCCGTACGCTCCCGTAGAGAGGGTCTCCTCATGGTGCCATCGGCTAAACAATGTCGACTGGCGACACCCAGGGGGAGAGCCTTCTCCGTGGGAGCCCCTGTCCTCTGGAACAAATTGCCCCTGGAATTAAGAACTATCCCTGACTTACGCACCTTCTGCCGCGATCTCAAAACCTTTCTCTTTCAACAAGCCGAGCTGGCATAAAGCACAGTTTTAAATTTTTAAATTTAAATTTTTATTATTTTAATCAGGGTTAGTTTGGGTTTTTTCCATGTTTCGGCCAATATTTTAATTAGGTCTTTTAAAAGCTTTCTTTTTAACTTTTATATATGCGTTTTTATTTTGGCTGTACACCGCCCTGAATCCTTCGGGAGTAGGGCGGTATAAAAAAACCAATAAACTCTAAACTCATAAGTGGTTAGAAAAAATGACCAGACAACATGTAGAGTTTAAGCCAGAATTATTTTTATTAGACATTATATCAGATGCAGTGGTGGGTTTCTGCAGGCTCGCACCTACTCGCGAGAGCCGGTTGGTGAAATTTAGAGAACCGGTGAGAGGGGGTTCCACCGGCGTACCTGGAAGTAAATCTGGCCCGCTGCTGCCAGTGACCCAACCGGAAGGAAAGGAAAGGAAGAAAGGAAGGAAAGAAGGAAAGAAAGAAAGAAAGAAAGAAAGAAAGAAAGAAAGAAAGAAAGAAAGAAAGAAAGAAAGAAAGAAAGAAAGAAAGAAAGAGAATTTATCATCATAACTGAGTCCAAAATTTTGGTTGCTAAGCAAGAGTGTTGTTAAATGAGTTTCACCACATTTTAAAAGGTGGCCACTCCCACCCTGTCACACAACTGCCAAGCCACGCCCACAAAATAGGCCACACCTACAGAGTAGGTTCTTAAAAAATTTGAAACCCACCACTGATCACATGGGACAATATATCAATATATCAATATATCAGAAGGGACAATATACCTAATATTACACATCTTGATCGCAGCAAGAATTGTGTATGCACAGCAGTGGGAGAGCGAAAACACCCCTTCAGAAGTGGAGACACGAAGGATGATACTATTATGTGGAGAAATGGACAGACTAACCCTTAAAAATAAAAGATAATGGAGACACAGAATACTATGCTACATGGGATAAATTCTACCAATAGTTAGAAACATGAGGTAGAAGTTGGAATGTGAAAGAATCAGGTTAGCTGGACATGGAAAGAGATACTATGTACTGTATTTTTCGAAGTATAAGATGCATCTTTTTCCCTCACAAAAGAGGCTGAAAATCTGGGTGCGTCTTATACACTGAATACAGCATTTTTGGCCTCCCGAAACCTCGCCCCCTTCAACAAAATGGCCATGCAGAGCCTTTAGGAGGCTTAAAGAGTGCTCCTAGGGGCTGGGGAGGGCAGAAATGAGTGAAAAATGGGTTGTTTTTTTGCTCAATTTTGCCCAGCCCCCTGTCCCCAGGAACACTCTATAAGCCTCCTAAAGGCTATGCATGCCCCTCTTTGCTTGTTTTTGCCCCCCCCCCACCAACCTGAAGGAGCACTCTACAAAGCCTCCTAAAGGCTATGCATGCCCTTTTGGGGGGGGGGGGAACAGGCCCATTTTCACAAAAAATGGGCTGTTTTGGCGAGGTCTGCAGAGTGCAAAAACTTTTTTTTTAATTTGCCTCTTCAAAATCTTGGTGCGTCTTATACTTTGAAAAATACGGTATGTACTAGAATGTAGGTATTGGAATGATAGATAAGTTGACATACTAGAATTCGATGGTCAGAAATTGCTGTACAACTAGCACTGTTTATAATAGTCTATAGGTTATTTGGTTTTTAACCTTTGTTTTATGGTAAGTGGAATGCCAGGATAATTACACCGTATTCCATATATTTATGTGTAAACAATACAAATATAAATATTTTTAAAAAACATAACTCTCAGGAGCCATTGCATGGACTCTGGATAACGTGTCCCTAAAGTTTCTCTTACTTCTAATGTTCAAATTCCAGATTGGCTAATGTGAATGAAGGGTGAGGCTATAGTTCTGACCCTCTTTGATATCAGATTTGTCAGACAGGGAGCTCAATATTTACATTTCTCATTCTCAGACATCAGCTAAATTGAGCCTGACAAATTGGATCAGGTTTTCCTTGGGAAATGAGAGTAGATTTAAAACGATGAAAGCTAGGAATGGCCATAGAGATCGTCCACTCTTTTTCCGTTATGGTTTACAAGTAACAGTCTGTGAATTTCCCTCCCCACCCTCCACCCCCACCATGATCTGAAATAAAATTTCCCCTAACAAATGGGGTGATATGAGTTTTCTGATTCAGTTAGCTGACTGTGCATATATGTAAAGAAAGTAGGATAACACTCTGACACACACAGTCACACATCTTCTAAATGCTATTGTAGTCTCATTGGCTACTCTTGACCAGTGAATGAAATACACAACTTTGAGTCCATCATACGCCCTTAGCTCATTGAAAAATTTGGAGAAGGAGGGCTAAAGACAGTGGTGGGAATAAAAAAAATTACTACCGGTTCTGTGGGCATGGCTTGGTGGGCATGGCGTGGGTTGGTGGACGTGGTGTGGCTTAGTGGGCATGGCTTGGTGGGCATGGCAGGGGAAGGATATTGTAAAGTCTCCATTTCCTCCACACTCCAGGGGAAGGTTATTGCAAAATCTCCCATTTCCTCCTGATCAGCTAGGACTCAGGAGGCAGAAAATAGATGGGGGCAGGGCCAGCCAGTGGTGGTATTTACCGGTTCTCCGAACTACTCAAAATTTCCTCTACGGGTTCTCCAGAACTGGTCAGAACCTGCTGAATACCACCTCTGGCTAAAGGTGCTGCTTTAAGCCTTTATGTATACATTTAACCAATATCTGCTATCTACTTACCTATATAGGATCTTATAATATTTAGCAAACAGTACAGTGTCTCAAATTTCAAAATTTGACAGATCTTTTCCTGAGTGTTGAAGTGAAATACAGACAGATTAAAGCAATATATGGAAGGCCACCAGAAAATTCAACACTTGTAGGCTAGTCTAGGAAGGGAGGGAGGGAGGGAGGGAGGGAGGGAAGAAGGAAGGAAGGAAGGAAGGAAGGAAGGAAGGAAGGAAGGAAGGAAGGAAGGAAGGAAGGAAGGAAGGAAGGAAAGTTTGCTAAATGGATGTTTGCTAAACACAGGAAATGAATATACCCAGGATCTGATTAAATTTCAGACTGTAAATTTGCTGAAGGTTTAGTCTATGGAGAAGGGATATACATATTGCAGACAACATCTTCATATTATTTGGTCAATTTGTGTAAATTGCCCAGTTTTGCATCTTCAGCTGTAATTTCAGCTCTTAACAGATTTGTGCCTAGGACCAATTTTTTTAAAATAATAATCCACTTCTGAAATTTCAGCCAGGGCCCATAATCTCGTGACCTTTCTTTTACTTTTGGGAATTAAAATCATCCCAGGGAACAAAACACAGAAAATGACACTGAATGGTGTATCAGTTCTCTAAATGGGTTTCCTGTGTTTGCAGTTGCTGGAATAACCCCAAAGTTTCAGTCTGAAGAGAGAAGTTTTTAGCGATATTTTTTTTAATTTTATTTGCGGGATAAACCTATTTTTCAAATATGAGTTAGGAGCAGTTCTCTTCGGGAACATATCCAAGCTTTTGATAGATCTAAGTCAGCAGTACAGAAGCCTCTCACTCTGTCAAAGACTATGATCCACAAAATGGAATTATTGGATGTTAGGCAGATTCTGATCTCCATCCATAATACTTATTTTTTTACAGGAAAATAGCCCAAGGCCCCTTTCTCCTTTTAATATCATATCTCTTACTGTCAGAGACTGCCTAGTGGATATAGAGAGAAGAATTATTCCAGCGAGCTATTATCAATGCATTTAATAAAAGGGCTCTTTAAATCATGCAGAGTTCATAACACCTCTTGGTGCTTTAGCTCCAGGCCTCCTAAAAATGACTTAATCTCATCAAAGGTGAGCATTATAAAGCAATTAATTTCGGTGGCAGATTCAGTTCAAGTAAGGGCGCCTGAAAGTGAAGTCAACAGCCTGTTGGTGCGCCTGAACTGTATCTTGTCTTGTAACAATCCAAACAATATTTGCTCATCTGCAGAGCACAGTTAAATGAAGGAGAATGTGTTTATTTTATTTTATTTTTTTAATTAGATAAGCTCGGCTCTTGTCACGAACCTGACTTTCAGAGCAGTAATAATGTTTTACCTGTAATTCAGCTCCTTGAAGCATTGATGGGCACAAAGTCCATCATCCTCGTAACAAGGAGAACAGGTACATCCCAGTGTTGCCTCTCTTCCTGTAAAGTATTTTAATCATATGCTTCAGCAGTCATAATTACTTTTGTGACCTTCTTAATTTAACAGATTTGACTTCCTCTAGTTGTAATTTTGCAGGAATAATTGGATAACTAGGCATTGCATGTACCCAAACAAATAAGTCTCTTAAAGAAAAAAGTGTGTGATTATTCACAGTTCATTAGAGAAAGGGTGCAGTTCCTAACTCTTCACAACTGTTATTGTTAATTGTCATCCAGAATTAATATTATGATTGGTGTTAAAATCATCAGAATTTGAGAAAAAGTTAAAAGGAGGAGGAGGGGAAGGAAAGGAAGAGGAGGAGGAGAAGAAGAGGAGGAGGAGGAGGAGGAGGAGGAGGAGGAGGAGGAGGAGGAGGAGAAGAGAAGGAGAAGGGCAAGGGGAAGGGGAAAAAGAAGAAGAGGAAGAGGAAGAAGAGTAGGACTAGGAGGAGGAAAGGGAGGAGGAGGAGGAGAGAAGGAGAAGGGCAGGGGAAAGAGAAGGGGAAGAAGAAGGAGAAGGGGGAAGAAGAGGAAGAGAAGGAAGAGGAGGAAGAAGAGGAGGAGGAAGAAGAAGAAGAAGAAGAAGAAGAAGAAGAAGAAGAAGAAGAAGAAGAAGAAGAAGAAGAAGAAGAAGAAGAAGAAGAAGAAGAAGAAGAAGAAGAGCAGCTAAAGTTTATACAGTTTTTATCCAAGCCCAATTAAGACCCCTTGAAAATAATGTTGAGGGCTATGCAAATCTTTTTAAAGAGATGTTCAAGAACAGATACAAGATAAAAAAGGCACAGGTAAAATTTCCCCCGTCCAGTTATGTCTGACTCTAGGGCATGATGCTCATCTCTATTTTTTGATCAAGGGAACCAATGTGGTCCACAGACATTTTCCATGACCATATGGCCAGCCTTATGGTGGCCTGTCACCCGCTGGTTCTCCAGCAGCTGAATCAGAGGAGCAGGACTTGTGGGAGTCAGGATTAACATCAAGGCAACCTGAAAGCTCCAAGGGTGGGAGAGGAAATGGAGCTGGCAGAGAAAGAGGTGGGGGAGGGAGGGGGGGAGGGAAGGAGGGAGGAAGGGAAAGAGAGGCAGAGCCTGGACCATTCATCAGTCCTTAGATGGAGAGTCAACAGCCCCCAGGTCTGGAAGAGGAGGAACAGCTGGATCCAGGGCCTGATGTGCAGATGCACAGAAGGCAGAGGAGAGGAGAGCAGTGGAAATCCATGGGTCGATCCTTGGGAAGGAAAAGCCACAGCTGCTAGCTCTGGGGATAAAAGGCAGTGGGCAGAGATGAGTAGATGGGGCAGACAAGTATTCATCTCCCTGCTGGGGCTGCTGGAGCTCCTAACAAAGGAATCATTGCTTCAACTACAGAGGGTTTGTTGTGTTTAGGGAAGTGGGTCAGAACGACTATACATGAAGTACAGGGGTAGTTGCTTCCAGCATTACTGTCGGTTCGGTGCGTGCAAGAATGTAGGCCGGTGCTAATGGTTGATAGGGGTTGCTGCCAGCGTCCTACATAGCAAACAAGTACCTTCTTAAAATATACAATGTTCTGGGTAGTGCAGTTTTTTGCAGTATTTTATAAAATTCTTGGATATGGTACCAAGTGCCCAGATGACAATGGGTATCACTGCTACATATTTATTATTATTGTTATTATTATTGTTATTGTTATTGTTATTGTTGTTATTATTGTTGTTATTATTATTATTATTATTATTATTATTATTATTATTATTATTATTATTATTATTATTTATGAAATTCAGTCAACTGAACATTCAAAATTGCATCACAAGTACCATTGACTGGTGCTAATGGTTGATACGGATTGCTGCCAGCATCCTAGGTATCAACCGAGTATCTTCTTAAGATATGCAATGTTCTGAGTAGCAGAGTTTTTTGCAGTTCTACTGGTGTTATTGCAGGAAGCTGCAGTTTCTCGATGTGTTTTATAAAATTCTTGGACATGGTACCAAGTGTCCAGATGACAATGGGTATCACAGTTACATGTTTCATCCATTATCATGTGGTTCAATGGCCAGGTTGCAATATTTCGTGATTTTTTCCTAGTTATTTTTGTTGGACTCTGGCATCTCCTGGTACCGTGATATCAATAAATTATACATTTCGGTTTTTGACAACTATGATATCTAGCTTGAGTTGAGTTCCAAATGATGATCTGTCAGTATCTGAAACTCCCACAAGATCTTCACTTTCTCATTTTTTCCCACTATGCATTCCCGTCACTTTTTGGATACAGGTAAGTTGTATTTTTTATATAATGACCAGTGGATTAATTGAGCAACTTGGTTGTATCTAGCTTTGTAATCAGTTTGTGCAATTTTGCTGCATTCACTTATTAAATGGCAGTTTGGATTGTCAGTGGATTTTTGTATCTTCATTTTCATGGCATTGGTTTGTGATGATTAGTATTGTTGTTGTTATAGTTATTGTTAGTATGGTAACCCATTCCAAAATATTCCAGACAGTTCACAATGTCAAGTAAGAATTTTATTCATCAGATGGTAAGTATAAAATGTAGACTGCTCTCTCTCTCTCTCTCTCTCTCTCTCTCTCTCTCTCTCTCTCTCTCTCTCTCTCTCTATATATATATATATATATATATATATATATATATATATATATATATATATATATATATCGATAGATCGATAGATCGATAGATCGGTAGATAGATAGATAGATAGATAGATAGATAGATAGATAGATAGATAGATAGATAGATAGATAGATAGATCGATAGATCGATAGATCGATAGATCGATAGATCGATAGATAGATAGATAGATAGATAGATAGATAGATAGATAGATAGATAGATAGATAGATAGATAATTGTTTCCACAACTTCCTGTAAGGGCCCCAATTAAGGGAGGAGACATGCTGTTTCCCTCTCTGCCTGTTGGCTCATCACCAGAGACCATCTAGACAGAGAACCATTTTTTAGTTACGTTGTGTAATATATATTTTTTTTAGATATGTGTTACATATATGTATAAAGGTTATGTTCTTGATGTCACTGTGAATTTCCACAGCCGACTGTGACTTAAATTCCACAGACATTGTTATTGTTGTTAGGAGCATTAGTTAGAAATGGAATTCAAAGTAAAGTTAGACATGAAAGCTACTGTATTCCCCCAAGAAATACACCCCATTCTTTTCACTATTCAGAATACTTGGCACTGGATATTTGAAATAGGAAAGAAAGAAGGCACCCATGGGGTGTGCAGGGGGAAAAAAAATCTAATAATAGCCTCCAAAAAATGATACAGCTTTGCAGCGATATTTGACAAGGTCAGTTCTCTATGAATAATCCGCCTCCTGAAGATTAAAGATCACACGCACTTAGATGACAGAATTAGTGAAGATTATATACATTATACATCTTGTTTGCTATGGAGAACTGATCTAATTTGAACAGCTGAAATGCGAGCGCATAAACGTTGATTAGAGGGTGTGATTTCATTTGGTCACCGAGGTGTCTTTTTGAAAAATGATGTGCCATGCCAAGAAGACTAGAATGCATGACTAATCTATCTTATGGCAACATACACTTGTGGGATAAATTTCTTTTTCAAATCAAAACAACAGGTTGCTCAACCAAGCAAAGCTGGAGTCAGCATTTGCTAGTTTTCTCGACCTACATTCTTTATAGCCCTCTTGCTGTTTTCAAACACACAGACACAAATGTGAAACGGGTCTCAGTTAGTATAAAATAGCCACACACTGGTGTTGCCCGCTCAACTATTTATTGTTAATGTTCTATCTGCAATGGGACACACAGGTGAACAGTTCAGTGAAAGGATGCTATTCCAGCTTTTTATTGTACTCAATATATTTAAATTTTCATCATATCTGAACAATTATCATGGATTGGGAATGTATTTTACATGCTTCAGGACAATTAAAAAACAGGCTTCATTCAAATAGTGCCTTATGCAAGGGTAGGTTTGCCATTGAAGTGTCCTCTTACAAAATTTAGAAGAATATCTCCATGAAGAACTCCAAGAAGTTCATGGAGTCCTTCGTGGACTCATTCTTCTAAACCTTGAAGTTCTTCATGGAGTCCTTCATTTTACTGACCTCGGAAGGATGGAAGGCTGAGTCAACCTTGAGCCTGGTGAGATATGAATTGCCAGATTGCAGTTAGGCAGCAGTCAGCAGAAGTAGTCTGCAGTACTGTACTCTAACCAC